>CAUYON010099746.1:0-42575 GCA_963573935.1 Arctocebus calabarensis
CCATGAAGGATATCTGTAACAGTATGATCAAAATATTTCTGAATGTATATGAATCGTGCCCTGTGATTGCACCAATGTACATAATTATGATTCAATAAAATTATTAAAAAAATAAATAAATAAAATAAAATAAAATAACAACAACAACAAAAAAAAACCACTTTGAGATATCATCTAAACTCCAGTAAGTGTAGCCCACATAACAAAATCCCACAACTACAGATGCTGGCATGGATGTGGAGACAAGGGAACACTTCTGTACTGCTGGTGGGAGTGCACACTAATACAGCCCTTTTGGAGAGAAATATGGAGAATTCTCAGGGATCTTAAAGTAGACCTGCTGTTTGATCCTGCAATTCCTCTACTAGGTGTATATCTAAAAGACCAAAAATCATTTTATAACAAAGATAGTTGTACCAGATTGTTATTTGAAGTTCAATTCATAATAGCCAAGTCACAGAAGAAACCCAAGTGCCCATCGACCCCTGAATGGATTAATAAATTGTGGTATATGTATAACATGAAATACTATGAAGCCTTAAAAAAGATGGAGACTTCACCTCTTTTACGTTTACATGGATGGAGTTAGAACATATCCTACTTAATAAAGTATCTCAAGAATGGAAGAAAAATATCCCATGTACTCAGTACTATTACAAAACCAATTTACAATCACTCACACTTTCATATGAAGTATAGATCACAACTATGGCCCAATATGAAGGAGAAAGGAGGTGGGGATGAGAAGGGAGAGGAGAGGTCAGATTGAGGGAGGGTGAATGGTGGGATCACACCAATGGTGCATAATGCAAGGGTACATGTTAGATCAATTAGTATAGAGTATAAATGTCTTAACACAATACCTAAGAAAATGAGATGAGGTATATATTAACCAGTGTGATGTAAGCATTCCTAATTCTATATGAAATCAGCACATTGTACTCCATAAACGAATTAATGTATACATGATCTTTGTGTTTATGATTTAATAAAAAATTTAAAAATAAATTAAAATAAACTAATTAGAGCAGTGGTTCTCAACCTTCCTAATGCCATGACCCTTTAATACAGTTCCTTATGTTGTGGTGACCCCCAACCATAAAATTATTTTCATTACTAGTTCATGTGATTGCTACTACCACAATAAATGCTACTTCATGAAGTAGCAATGAAAATAATTTTATGGTTGGGGGTCACCACAACATGAGGAACTGTATTAAAGGGTCATGGCATTAGAAAAGTTGAGAAACACTGAATTAGAGGAAAGAGCTAAAACCTGGGGTAGTCAGGAATATCACTTTGTGGAGGTAACATATAAAGAATTAGGAATTAGTCATGGAGAAATCTATATGAAGAACTTTCCAGACCAAAGGAATGGCTTTTGCCAGAATGAATGAACTTGAGATGATCTACGGAGAAGAAAGAGCAAAATGATCAAGGGAAAGAACATGAAAAGCTGACTTCAGAAAAATAGTTTAAAGCTGATAGTGTTGGAACTTGTATGCTAGGCTACAGGGCATGGTTTTTAGTATACATGTGTGGAAAGTCACTGGAAGGTATTGAATGGGGAATTATGGAATAATTTTACTTTCCGTTAAAAAGCAAATATTTATTTTTTTCCATCTATTTGGATATAATTGCAAATAAAAATTATATAAATTTAAGGTATAGAACATGACACTTTGAAATATGATTATATTGTGAAATAACCATAACCAAGCCAATGAACATATCCAACACCTAATATAGTTACCCTTGTGTGTATATATGTTGAAAATATTTAAAATGAGGCAGCGCCTGTGGCTCAGTGAGTAGGGCACCAGTCCCATATACTGAGGGTGGCTAGTACGAACCTGGCCCCAGACAAACTGCAATGAAAAAACAGGCGTTGTGGTGGGTGCCTGTAGTCCCGGCTACGTGGGAGGCTGAGGCCAAAGAGTTGGAGGTTGCTATGAGCTGTGATGCCACAGCACTCTACAGAGGGAGACAAAGTGAGACTCTGTCTCTAAAAAAATAAAAGAAAGAAAGAAAATATTTAAGATGTGTTCTCCTAACAAATTTCAAGTATATGACACAATATTATTAGCTATAGTCATCATGCAATACATTAGATCTCCAGAATTTATTCATACTGCATAACTGAAACTTTGTACCTTTTGACCAGCATTTCCCCATTTCCTCTTACATTTCAACTTCTGGCAATCACCATTCACTTCTCTGGTTCAAGTTTCACGTTTTTTAGATTCCACATATGAGTGAGATCATACAGGACCTAACTCATTTTGCTTAGCCTACTATCTTCCATGTTCACCCATGTTCTTGCAAAAGACAAGGTTTTCTTAGTTTTTAAAGCTGAATAATATTTTGCAGTTGTGTGTGTGTGTGTGCATAGAGGGTGCCAAAAAAAAGCATACAAATTTTAAGAAACAAAAAAGCTGTATTAAAATTATATTTGATATATATTAATAACAAAAAATGAATACAAGATACATTGAATGCCTCTTGTCATTGCAGAAGTCAAATGTGACTTGAGTATTATAAATTAAATACAGTTTTTCTTTTCTTAATATGCGTATTCATTTATTTGGCACCCTCTACATACACCCTACATTTTTTTCCTTTCCATTCATCTGTCAGCAGACTCTTACATTAAATCTATATCATGGCTATTGTGAAGAGTGATGAAATGAAAATGGGAGTGCAGATGTATTTTTACATACATATTGCATTTCCCTTAGGTATATACTCAGCTGTAGAATTACTGGATCACATGGTAGTTCTATTTTTAGCTTACTGAGAAACTTCCATAAACTTTTCCACAATGAATGTCTGCACCAATTACATTCCCACCGCTAGTGTTCAATGGTTCCTTCTCCACATTCTTTCCTAACTTGTTATCTTTTGTCTCTGTGTAACAGCCAGTCCCTGTTGTTTCTGTTTTTAGTTTACATTTTATTTTATATAAAAACCCAAATAGTTCCATGCAAAAACTGTTAGAACTAATAAACAAATTTATTATTAAAGTTAAAGCATAAAAAAATCAACATACAAGAATTTGTTGTTGTTTCTAGACGTTAACAATGAAATATCCAAAAAGTAAAATAAACTAAGAAATCAATACCATTTATAAGAGCACAAAAGTAATATTTAGAAATAAATTTAACTGGTGAGGTCAACAATCTATAAACAAAAAATTATGAAATATAAAACTTGAAGAACAGACAAATGGACAGAAAGATATCTTATGTCCACAGCTTGGAAGAATTAATATTGGTAAAATGTTTGTACTCTCCAGAGTGATCTACAGATTGGGTGCAATCCCTATCAAAATTGTAATGGAATTTTCCCCAGAAATTAAAAAAGTCCTAAGACTTACATTTTTTGAGTATGATTCTGGCTGCTATTTACAAAACTGACTACAGAGGAGTAAGGGTAGAATGGGTATAACATAATCCCAGACACAAGACCATGGTAGTTTGCCCCAGACTGGAAGCTGAAAAGGTGGCATGAAGTAGCTAAATTCTAGACATATTTTAAAGGTAGAGTTTTTCAAGGAGCATAAGACCATCTTCAAGTTTGTTCATTCACTATGAGCATTTGCATGACTCAATAACATTTTATTTCAATGGCTAAGGTTTATTACAGCAAAGGCTATAGTACAAAAGCAATAGGAAAAGATATGCATTGAGTAAAGTACTGGGAGGCCAAACACAGTTTTCCAAGTTTTTCCTCATCGGGAGTCACACAGGGCATGCTTTCTAGTACCAAATTTTAGAGATAGTAGTGAGATATATTGCTTCAGGGAAGCCCATTTGACTGTTTGTGTTTGCGGCTTTTATTGAGAGTTGTTCACATAGGCATATTATCTATAGCAATGGATATGTAGGAGCCCAACAATGGAACCAGGTGTACATCATCAATCTCAGCATTTGTGCAAAATAACCTGAGACCCTGATATGGCACAGCCAACAGCTCCAGGTGATGACAATAAAACCTACAATAACTTAAACAAATAACATTCCAGGAGGGTTACATATCCAAGAGCTAACAAAGGGTCATTCATGATTCTAGATTACTTTGGACATGATAAGAGTAAGCAACCAGCAAAAAGGTCAAGGCACTGATGAAAAATTGACTCTTGGTTTTTGCAAGTTTTATGTCACTGTAACCTTGTTAAAAGTATCTCAGCTGACTGGTGGACATATCAAGCATTGAAAAAAATATGGAAGATGAGGAATTAATGTGAGTATTACAACTCTTTCAATTCATTTGCTGTGAAAGAGTACTAAGAAAAGATTTTTCTGAAGTATGTCAGATGTCAAGGAATTTTTGGTCTTAAGATTAAAGATTTCACATATTATGAATCAGACAAAGAGCTAATAACCAGAATCTACAGAGAACTCAATCAAATTAATGAGAAAAGAGTAAACAATCCAATTAATCACTAGGGAATAGAAATAAACAGAATCTTCTCCCAAGAGGACGGAAGAATGGCCAACAAACACATTAAAAGTGCCTGTCATTCCTAATCATCAGAGAAATGCAAATCAAAACCACCTTGAGATATCACTTAATCCCAGTGAGACTAGCCCACATCACAAAGTCTCAAAGCTCCAGATGCTGGTGAACGTGCAGAGAGAAGGGAATACTGACTGTTTATATTGTCTGTGGAATTGCAAACTAATATAGCCTTTTTGGAAAGAAGTGTGGATAATCACCAAAGATCTGAAAATAGACCTTCTATTTGATCCTTCAATCCCATTGCTAGGTAACTAACCAAAAGAGAAAAAATTAATTTTATCATAAGGACATTTGCACTTGACTGTTTACGGCAGTTCATTTTACAATTACTAAGATGTGGAAACAACCAAAGTGCCCATCAACCCATGAGTGGATTAATAAAGTGTGGCAAAACTATACCATGGAATACTATTCAACTATAGAAAAGATGGAAAGACAGAAAGCTGGCGAGGTGGCTGGCACCCATAATCCTACCATTCTGGGAGGGTGAGGTGGTGGATTGTCTGAACTCAGGAGTTCTAGACCAGCCTGAGCTAGAGGGAGACTCTGTCTCTAAAACTAGCCAGATATTGTGGTGGGTGCCTGTAGTCCCAGTTACTTAGGAGGCTAAGGCAAGAGGATAACTTGTGCCCAAGAGTTTGAGATATTGTGAGCTATGACGCCAGAGCACTCTAGGGAGGGTGACAAAGTGAGACTCTGTCTCAAAAAAAAAAAAAAAGGAGACTTTACATCTTTTGTATTTACCTGGATTGAGTTGAAGAACATTCTCCTTAGTAAAGTATCTCAAGAACAGAAATAGGGTGGTGACTGTGGCTCAAGGAGTAGAATTTTGACTCCATATGCCGAGGGTGGCAGGTTTGAGCCCAGTCCCAGCCAAAAACTGCAAAATACATGGAGAAAGAAGCACTCCATGTACTTAATACTAATTTGAAATTAGTAGATGAAGAACTACAGGTCCATACAAGAGGGAAAACATAATTAAATTCAAGAAAGGGGAGGAAGGATAAAGGAGAGGGGCTCAGTAAGCTTCTACCTAACAGGTAAATGTAGGAGTATAGGGCACATTTCTTGGGTGAAGGATTCAAATGCAACTCACGCCTTTCATAACAAACACAAACAATGTAACCTAAAAATATATATTCTTATATTAATCTGAAATTTTAAGAAAAGATACTGGAACAGATTTGGAGTTAGGAAGAAGGCAGACTAGAGACAGCTCACACAAAAAAGGGGGATTGAAAGTGGCATGTAAATATTCACTTTTGCATCTATCATCTAAGAAAGCACTGGGAATAGAAAGAAGAAATGGGAGTCTCTCAAAGTTAAGAGGGAATAAGGGCAACCTGATCAGCTGAATCAAAAGTACCCAGGGAAGGTGCCCACGTGTGGGGAAGGGACAGATAAGAGAATCCTGGGGCTCCACATTTTTCTTTAGAACATTGCAATCAGAGGTGCAAGAGGCATGCCCCTACCACCCACAGCAAACTGATAGGAGACCATGCAGTGGCATTTCTCTAGAAAGAAGGCACAGTGAGGTCAAACGGGATTCCAAATCCCATGTTCTGCAGCTGGCACCATTTTGTGGACTCAGATCCAGAATGCTGCATCTCACCTGGAGTAAGATCCATTGCTGTCCCCTCCCCAGCACCCTTGCTGAACAGGAGAGAGAGCAAGAAGGCTGAGCAGGTGCCAAGCAACCCCACCGCTTCAGGGAAACACTGGCAGCACAGGTGACAACAGACTTGGCATTTTTTAGTGCCACCTAGAAGGCCCCATCCATCAACAACTACTGCAGAAGCCAGGCAGAAGTCACACCCCTGGCTCCAGTGCTCACTAATACCATCAGGGAAGCTCAGCTGATACTGATACTGAACTACCTTTGTGGTACTGCCACTGACAGACCCGGGTGGGGCGTCACACAATGCTCACCCTGCCACACACTGGGTACCCATGACAACTGCAGGGAGAAAGGGAGATGCAGGAGAGCAGCAGTGTTAAAGTTTCACAGTGCATCTGCTCCTCTTCTGCGTGGTCAACCTTCCTAAGTAAAATTCAAGCTCACCATCCAGGGATCTTTCCTCTATTCACTGAGGAACAGAGTTGTTAGCAAAGAAAAATAGGTGTACTGCAAAGCCATTTGTTTTCAGCTAAGAGAAGAGGTACCAGTTGAGAAGGAACTAGAATAAGAACTCTGGCAACATAGGGAAAAATAGACTGGGAAAAACTCTGGCAACATGGGAGAAAAAAAGACACCTCCAAGGTATCACACTAGCTCTTCAGCAATGAACTACAACTAAAAGGGAATTGATGACATGTCAGATATGGAAATCAGAGTATGGATCACAAGCAAGATAATTGGAATTAAAGATAAAGTTGAAAACCAACACAGAGAAACCAAAGGGGGTTGGGGAACACTTCAGCACATGATAGAAAACTTCACTAAAGACATACATAATCTAAGAAAAAGTATAATGGAATTTATAGAAGAGAAAGTCATTCAGAGAGTTTCAAATTATAGTGGAAATACTTAACAAGAGACTAGATAGACCCAGTTAACTCACAGAGATTCTCAGAGACTCAAGGTAAAGAGGTACAAAAAATATCCCATGCAAATGGAAACCAAAAGTAAGCAAAGTAGCTATTCTCATGTAAGATAAAATATAATTTATACCATCAATGCTAAAAAGAGATGTCCATTATATAATGATAAAAGAATCAATTCAACAAGAATTAAACATTGGTATTATAACAGCCTGAGACTTCAACACTACACTGACAGAACTAGACAGATCATTGAGGCAGAAAATCAGACACTGGATTTAATTGTACTTTAGAGCAACTGTACCTAACAGATATTTACAGAAAATTCTACCACAAATACAAAATACACATTCTTCTCATCAGCACATGGGACTTTTCCCAGATAAAGCATATGTTAGGCCACAAAACAAGTCTCAGCAAATATTAAAAATTGAAATAGTTCCACGTAGCTCCTTAGACCATAGTGTAATGGAACTAGAAATCAATTCCAAGAGGAACTGTCAAAACTACAAAAATATATGAAAATTAAACAGTCTTTTGCCAAATTATCTTTGAGGCAATGATGAAATCAAGATGAAAATTAAGAAATTTTAAATTGAACAACAAAGGACTATTATAAAAACCTCTATGCACTCAAACTAGAAAATCTAGAGGAAAAGGATATATTTTTTTCACTCAGCCTCTCAAGCTTAACCCAGGAAGTAGTAATTTTATTCCAATAACAACAACAAAAAAGCCCAGAACCACATGAACTCACAATCACATTCTACCAGATATATGAAGAATATCCTTCTATCCTACTAAACATCTTCCATAATGCTGAGAAATAGAAAACTCTCCCTAACTTATTTTATGAAACAAATATTGCCACAATACCAAAGTTAGGAAAGGCCACGACAACAATAACAACAAAAAGAAGACTACAGACCAATATTGCTATGCATATAGATGCAAAAATCCACCATAAAATACTAGCAAGCTGAATCAAAGAGAACATAAAGACAATTCCCTGTGATCAAGTGAATTTTATCCCAGGGTTGCAAGGATGGTTCGATATATACAAATCAATAAATATGATTCACTAAATCAAGACTTTTCAAAAAAGCATGATCATCTGAATAGATGCAGAAAAAGCATTATATAAAATCCAGCACTCCTTTATGAAAAAAAAAAAAAACTTTCAACAAACTAGGCATAGAGGGAACCTACCTGAAAATAATAAAAGCTGTATATGACAACCCATAGCCAATATGATACTGAACTGGAACAAGACCAGGGTGCCTTCTGTCACCACTTTGCCACTGCTGTTCAACATAGTATTAGAAATTTGAGCCAGAGCACTTAGGCAAGAAAAGGAAATAAAGGGCATCCATATTAGGAAAGAACTTCCTCATCTGTATCCCTATTTGATGATGATATAACCTTATATCAAGAAAATCGTAAAGACTCCACCAAAAGGGTCCTAGAATTGATAAATAAATTTAGTGAAATTTCAGGTTACAAAGTTAATATACACAAATCAGAAGCATTTCTATATGCTAGTAACTGTCAAGGTGATGGTCAAATTCATACCATTCTCAACAGCTACATGTAACATAAAATATGTAGGAATATACTTACTCGAAAGGTTGAAAGCTCTCTACAAGGAGTACTATTATGTCATTAAATATGAATTATCTGATTTCACATAGAAAGTTTATTTTATTGTGTATCAAATGAGAAGCAGTGTAATTAATCAAAGTATTTGACTAAACTATTGACCTATCAACACCGTGTTGCCATCATAACAGTAGTTTGTTTATTCCAGCAGTAAAGAAGCCTGGAGAGCAAGTTGTGATGAAATTGTAAAAGGTATTTTCAACAGCTTGTTGAGAATTGAATATTTTTCCTTGCAAGAAGTGGTCCAATGCCTGAAAGAAGTGGTAGTTCATTGGTACAAGATCTGGTGAATACAGTTTCCAAGTCCAGATTCTGTAGTTTGAGCAGTGTTGTTTATGGGACTTCTGTTTGAACTTGGTCTTGCAAGAGAATTAGCCAGTCTCTATTGACCAATTATGGCTACTTAATTGCAAGCATCCTCATCATGTCATCCAGTTGGTTGCAGTAGACATTCACTGTAATCAATTGACCAGGTGTTATGAAGCTGTAGAGGATAATACCAGCACTGGACCACCAAGCAGACATATTATCTTTTTTTTGATGAATATTCCATGTTATACTGTGTTTTGGCACTTCATCTGTATCTAGCCATTGTGCTGAATGCTCATGATTGTCAGAAAAAATAAATTTTCCATTTCACTTAATATGTTGTAGAAATTATTTGCCTTTATGTTATGACAGCAAAGAAAGGCAAACTTTAAGACAACTTCTCTATTGACGATCACTTAATTCAAGCAAAACCCATCTATCCAGCTTCTTTACCTTGCCATGTTTTTTCCAGTAGTCTAATATTATTTTAATAGTAACATCAAACAGTGCTAATTCATGGTTAGGTTGAAATGGATTCACTTCCACTACAGCTTTCAGTTCATCATTATTTATCTTGATCTCAGATAGCCCACATGCCTCATTTTCAAGATTAAAATACTCAGAAAAGAACTTCTCTAACCATTGACACACAGTGCTTCCATTAACCACATCATTTCCAAACATTCCATTGATATTTCAAGCTTCCTATGATGCGTTGGTTCTACAATGGAACTCATATTTGAAATTAACAACAAGTTTTGACTTATCCATGGTTTCATAAAAATTGCTCAAAAAATTGAAAGATAATCCTGATGCAAAATGTATATTTGAAATAATGAGGATGTACCTTCACAATAAAAACAATAAGATATATGAAAGTGAAATGTCAGCGATATCAACTGTCAAGCTTAGTACATAAGGAAATTGGATATTTTGTAATACAAAACACTGATGAAAGAAATTGCAGATGACATAAACAAATGGAAAAACATCCCTCACTCATGATTGGTAGAATCAACATTGTTAAAATATCCATACTGTTCAATGTATTTTAAAGATGCATTGCAATCAACATCAAAATACCAACATCATATTTCACAAATCTAGGGGAAATAATCCTAAGATTCATTTGGAACCTGAAAAGAGCCCAAATTGTCAAAGCTATCTTAAACAAAAGGAACAAAAATGGAAGCGTTGCACTGCCTGGCTTCAAATTATAACACCTGAACACCTGTTATTTTAATCCTCTCAACAATCCTTTCTGCAAAGTACCTAGGACTTTAAGACTCTGATTGTACAAATGAAAAAACTGAAGCACAAATGGTTAACTATTTGTGGTTCAAGCCAGGGTTCAGAGACTCTAAGGCAGTGGTTCTCAACCTTCCTTCATGAAGTAGCAATGAAAATAATTTTATGGTTAGGGGTCACCACAACATGAGGAACTGTATTAAAGGGTTGCGACATTAGGAAGGTTGAGAACCACTGCTCTGAGGTAACTAGCAGTTCTAAATCAGAGGCTCTGCTGACATCCCCTTCTCCCATATATTTGGGAATATCTGAAGACATTGTTAGTTATGACAATAGGAGGGGGTGCACTACTGACATCTAGTGGGTAGAGGCCAGGGATCCTGCTAAACATCCTACAGGGCACAGGACAGCTGTCCACAGTAAATGATTATGTGGATCAAAATTTCAATAGTGCCAAGATTGAGAAACCCTGGGCTAGAGCTCAAGCCCCTACCATTTCCACAGTTCTGCCTCCCTCCCTGGAAGCTTCTCAGCCCATCGTGCAAATGGACTTCTGGCCAGTCAGCTCCAATTAGCTATTTATGCCCAGTAGTAGACACAGATCAGACTTAAATCAGGGACCTCTGCTCCTTGGCAATTATCTCAATGATCCTCAGCAGCATTTTATTATCACTTCATCTCACAGATGAAGAAACAGAGGCTAAATTACATGCCTCAGGTCTCAGAACTCAAAGTGACAGAGCAATTGAGTCCAGCTCTTTCAAAATCAAGTCGGATACTATTTTCCCTTCATACTGTGGCCTTTCGAAGGATAAATACTTACTCTCAGTCTCCTCGAGTAAAATTGGCAAAATGGAGGTGCAGGTCTGGATTGGGGCTGCAGGAGTGCTGGGAAGTTTGTCAAGTTTAGTGCCTGCATTATTGTTTTAGGAGCTTGAAAATTGGCCCAGTGTTATTCAGCTTGAATTCTTCTCTTGCTAGACTCAAAGCACACCAGACACACAATCTGCTGTTTGTGTAGAAAATGTGTCAGGAGAGAAAAGGATAGCATCCACATGCGAGCATCTGCTTAAAAAATCCATTTCACCATTAACCATACAATTGAGTGAGAAAAACATCTGTGCCTGCTATAGCAGATGTAATCATAAAACCCAAATGTAGCAATGAAACAAACTAAAAGAGGGACAGAGGATGAGAAACTGGAGCAATCCCTAGCTTTAGAGTCAGAAAGGGATGCATCTGCAGCTTAGCTCCTGCATTGAACACTCTCTCCTTCACCTTTCAAACATGACACCATCCACAGGGAACAGCAAGCTCGTAAGCAGGCAAATTATGCACGAGGCGTAGCATCTGGAGCTCAAACCAGCAAGACAGGCTGAGGAAGAAACAAACAAGGCAGAGGAATCCTGGAGACTGCAAATCAACTGCAAAACATTGTATCTAAATATCTGTTGGCAAGACTTTAATGTTAAGACAGACTTAGAATCATGGGAGGTGAGAATGGATCATAGAAATGTATCGGAAGGGCCCTCAGCGATCAACTACTTCAACCCTTAGTTTTACTTGTGAGGAAACTGAGGCTCAGAGAGATATGTGACTGCCTATGGTCACATAGATAGTGACAAATTATTCTGGATAGTTCCCAGGGGATACAATTTTTTTCAGACTGGTAAGAGGAAAAACTTACAAAAAAACTTTCATATAGCTGAGAACATCAGCTTGAAAGCATAACTGTGTTACTGCATTGTAAATGTACACCTTAATTCTGGAAGCCAAAATCCAATGCTGATTACCCATCTTTGCTCAAAGTGCTAAGGTGTAATTCTGCTACTCGGGGTGGAATAGAAACATCTATCAGACCTCAGTAAATGACACCACACAATTGCTTTGAAAATGAATATCAAATGTAAACGTGGTTCTGCTTCTTGTAGGCTGCCAGTTTTAAAGTGCTACACAACTTCAATGTGAAGGTGGAAAGAAAGGAAACCAACCAGGCCCAAGACGCCCCAGTCCACAATCCCCTCATTTGTCCATCTGCAGAGTCCAGTCAGGGAGTCTGCACCTAGGCAGCCAAGAAGCCTGGTATCAGCTCTGGTTCTGCCTAGAGTGAGCTGTATGACCTAGGAGCAAACAAAAACCACTAGACTTGAGATACTTTGCTAAGAAGAGGATATCTGTAACAGTATGATCAAAATATTTCTGAATGTATATGAATCGTGCCCTGTGATTGCACCAATGTACATAATTATGATTCAATAAAATTATTAAAAAAAAAAAAAACCACTAGACTTGAGCTCTCCACAAGCCTCTTCACTGTGGAAGAATAAGGTAAGGAGAAGTAAAAAGAAAGGCAAAAATGGAGAATTGTGTGGGAAGAGATGAGGGGGAAGCAAAGTGAGGCTGCCCTCTCTCCCTATCCATGCAGTCAACTGCCAGCACAATATCCACGTTATGGAAACCAGACCATGCCTCTCTTCAATTCAGCCATTGTGGCATCATTCATTTTTTCATTTGTGAAACCTTGGTCAAATTCTTTATCCGTTTTGTATTATCTTATTAGTGGTTTATAAGAGGTGTTTAATGTGTTTGCAATGCACATATTTTGTCTAAGTGCTTATATGTATTTTCTCCCAGGCAAGGCTTCCCTTTTCATTTTCTTAACAGTGTCTTTCAAAGAGCAAAAGTTTTTCATTCTGATGACATACTACTTGTCTACTGTGTTCAATATACAAAACCTTTGCCTACTCTGATGTCGCTAAGATTTCCTCATATCCCATCTTCTAGATGTTTTTGAATTCAGAGTTTTACATTTAGCTCCATTTACAATCCATTTACATTTATTATCCATCTCGAGTTGATTTTTGCTTATGGCACAATGTACAATTCAGTGTTCATTTTTCTTTCACACTGAGGTCCAATTGTCCAGTGGTATTGGTCGAAAAGATTATTTTTCTCTTACTAATTAGCCTTGGCATCTTTGATGAATTAATCATGTGTATTAATGGCTTGTGAGCAGACCCATCCTTCAAAGATAGTAAAGGAGCATACAAGTTTGTGTGCACATTTGTACTAATTCCAACTCAGTAGGGCTCAACTCATGAGGTATGGTAGTCTAGGATTCACAGTTCCTCCCACGAAGTTGAATGAACAGGAAGCTACTTAAGCTAGTAATAATAACAGGCTACACGATTTGGGTCAATGCTCTTTCTCTATTTCATATTCATTATATCATTGATCCTTAAAAATAAACCCTATGAAATACCAATTAATATGGTGCCCAGGCATATTAATGTGCCCATAGCTCAGTGAGTAGGGCGCCAGCCACATATATTGTGGCTGGCGGGTTCAAGCCTGTCCCAGGCCTGCTCAACAATAATGACAACTGCAACCAAAAAATAGCCAGGCGTTGTGGCGGGCGCCTTTGGTCCCAGCTACTCGGGAGGCTGAGGCAAGAGAATCACCTAAGTCCAGGAGTTGGAGGTTGCTGTGAGTTGTGTGATGCCATGGCACTCTATCTAGGGTGACATAGTAAGACTCTGTCTCAAAAAAAAATATATATGTATATAGATAGATAGATAGATAGATAGAGATATGGTGTCCATAATTCAAAGTGAAACACTGAGGGATAAATGATATATCTAAGTCACATACAGTTGGAGGAATTGGGGTCTGAAAGTACATGCTAGGATTCCAGAGCTATATTTTAAACCCTTGTTTCTATTGCTCCTTGTAGCTCCATTACTCTTATCTGCATTACACTCTGTGATGATTTGCACTAGAAACTAGCTTCTACTGTTCTCTTCCCTCCAAGCTGTTGAGTGCTAACTAGTAAAAATAGTTAATATTTTTAGAGCACCAAAAGGCTTAGGCTCTTTACATTGATTAACTCATTCTATTCTCACAACAGCGCTCTGTAAGTTATGTACTATTATCATTTCCATTGTCCTGAAACAGAAACTCAGGCTCAGAGAGATTAAGTAACTTGCTCTAAATCACCCAACTATTAAATAGCAGAGTCAGGACCTAAGGCCAGGATTATCTTCCCCCAAATTCTCTGCTCTTAAGCCTTACAACATGCCACCTTCTAGAACTTGAAATAGATTGTCCCTGCATAGGTGCACAGGGTGAGTTAAGGACACTGGTCAACCACGGATGTGATGTCACCCTGCATAACATATTGAAAACAAGGCAGTTATGCTTATACTGTCAGACTATAATGGCTCCTGTGTTTTTCCACTTCTTCCTAGGATCCATTTCTGTATTTCATCACCCAAAGAAAGGAGGAGAAATGAGTATTTCAGAAGCTCCCACAGCAGGCTTAGAATTTCCAGGGAACTGTATATCTTCAGATGATCAAAGATCCAAATTGTAAAGTGACACCATTTTGCTTTATTCTGCTTTGAATTTTAAGAACAGTATATGGAAAATGATTCATGTAAAAATATGTTTAATTATTACCAATACACAATAGTTGTATATATTTATAGAGTTCAGGGTATATATTGATATAGGCATATAGTGTAAATTAATTAAACCAGGGTAAGTGGGGTATCCACCACCTCAGATATTTATCACTTCTCTGTATCAGGAATATTCCATTTCCACTCTTTCAGTTCTTGTAAAGTATACCCCAAATTGTTGTTGATAATAGTCACTTTATCATGTTAGTACTGTTCATTCTAACGGTCTAAATATATTTTTGCACTCACTATCTACCCTGGCTTTATCACTCCACCCCCACACTGTTTGCAGCTACTAGTAACTATTATTCTACTCTGTGTCTCCATGAGATTAATTGTTTTAATATTTACCCCCACATATGATTAACAACATGTAAGATTTGCCTTCCTGTGCTCGCCTTATTTCATGTAACACAATCTTCTCCAGTTCCATCTATATTGTTGCAAATGGCAGAATTCAATTTTTTGTGGCTATACAAAATTCTATTGGGTACATATACCACATGTTCTACATCTGTTCAGCCACTGATGGACCCTTAGGTTGATTCCAAATCTTAGCTATTGTGAATACTGCCATAATAAATTTGGGGGTACAGATATTATTTCCATATACTACTGAAGTCCCTTCTTTTGGATATAAACCTAACAGTAGGATTGATGAGTAATGTGGTAGTTCTATTTTTAGTTTTTTCTAGGAACTTCCATACTGTTCTACAAAGTGGTTTTACTAGTTTACATTCCCTCTAAGAGCAGATCAGGGTTCCCGTTTCTCCATATCCTTGCCAATATTCATTTATTGCCTGTCTTTTAGGTTAACAGTCTCTTAACTGGGGTGAGATGATATCTCCTTATAGTTTTGATTTGCATTTCTCTGATGACTAATGATGTTGAGTATTTATTGATACACTTGTTGGCCATTTTTCTGCCTTTTCTTTGATTAATGTCTATCCAGATCTTTTGTCTATCATTAAAAGCAATCTTTATTTTTTAAAAAAAATAAACATGGCTGATCTGCACTAATCATAATATTCTGAAGGGAAAAAAACAATATTCAACATTTCTGGTCTATTTTTTTGCTTCACTGACATAGTTGTGTTTATTCATAATAACAGCAGATTCTTAAATGCCAATTTTTAATTATCTTAAATTTTGCTGCTTTTGTTATAATTAAGGACTTGAAAAATGTTTTATTCTGTCAAGTCATGGATGAAAGTTTATATATAAACCTTTGTTTATTTTGTGATCACATTATTTGATTTTTCCCTATTGAATTGTTGGAGATCCTTATATATTCTAGTTATTAATCTCTTGTCAGATATGTAGGTTGCAAATATTTTCTCTCATTCTCTGGATTTCCTCTTCATTCTGTTGATTGCTTCATTTGCTGTGCAGAAGCTTTGGGGATGATGGAGTGCCATTGGTTCAACATATGAAAATTAGAGTGATACATCATATCAACAGAACATGGGGCAGAATCCATATGATCATTCAATTAAGGCCAAAAAAATCATTTGATTAAATTCAACATCCCTTTGTGATAAAAAAACTTTGTATAAAGGAACTTATCTCAACACAATAAAAGTCATATATGACAGACTCACAGTATCATACCGAGTGGGGAAAAATTGATAGCCTTTCCTCCAAGATCTGGAACCAGACAAGGAAGCTTACTTTCACCACTGTCATTCATCGTAGTACTAGAAGTTCCAGCTAGAGCAATCAGACAAGAGAAGAAAATAAAGGACATCCATACTGAAAAGGAAGAAATCAAATCATCCTCGTTTGTAGATGATATGATCTTATATCCAGAGAAATTTAAAGACTCTGCAAGAAAAGTATTCAAACTGATAAACAAATTCAGTAAAGTTGCAAGATACAAAATCAACATGCAACAATAACAGCATTCTATTTGCCAACAACAAACGATCTGAAACAGAAACCAAGAAAGTAATCTCTTTTAAAATACCTGCAACATTACTCATTTTGAGAAGCCATTATTGCTTAACCTAATGCCAAAGAAATTGTTCAGATTATCCTAATAATCCTTTTCTGTTTAGTCTTTATGGTCATCAATTTAATTCTACCAGTGCTCTTTTGTTGGGCTTTCACAGTCTTGTAAGATAAGCAGAGGAACTGATATTATCCCACTTGACTAAGAAAAACCTGAAAATCATGTAAAGACTTATCCAAATTCACATAGCTGGTAACCAGGGCAGTTGAAATTAATCTTCAGATCTTTTGATGGCTTACTGTGAATTTTCAAATTTTCAAATTTTCAAATCAAAGTTACTAACAAAAAAAATCATTGTTCTTAACATTGTGTCTCTGATATTCAGATGTAGACTATAACAACACAAGGTCTCTAAATATTTTCTTTAATACTTCTTTTGCCAAATTATGAGCATCTCATTATGACTATCTGGATCTCTAGAATAGAAACAGCTGCACTTATGACATTTCAAGTGATGTCACTTTAGTAGGCTTTTAAAACAGGGCCAAATGTAAAAGATTCCTGAAAGGAAGAAGGAACATGTTACCTTGAAGACTAATCAATTATGCAAATGGTTTCACTGCCTGTTATACCATGGATTATGCATTCATATTTCTTATTAATGTTCTTTATGTTTTTCAATTAGTCACAGCAAATTACCTGTCCTTCGCCTTGGCAAGGGCAGCTCACTGGGCCTCAGTGGAGTATTTTCCAAGTTCTATCTTGTAAATTCTTGCTTGAATTCTCCTTGAGGCATTAACATGTAATTTTTTTTGAAAGCACAAACGTGTTCCATTTGACACCATCTCATTCATGTAGGAAATTACCTATGCAATAAAGGAGTTTGAGGTATCTGGTGCATTGCAAATAATAATTTTAACTTAAATATAAAAAAGAATTGGAACATTAAAGAAAATTAAAATTCATTCAATACTTCTTAGTCTTTCAAAAAGAGAGGGCTGTGGCCTGAAGCATGCAAAGGGGCAGATACCCGAAAGCCCCTGCCCAGCTTCATTCCCTCTGGCCCAGGCCTGAGGAATGCCTGCCTCTCCTCTGCACTTCATCTCATGGCTTTCATATTTCCCATCCCACAATACCTCACCAACTGCATTTTAAAAGCCAATTCTTTAGTCAGTTCTTTCCCCCTTATCTTAGTCTGTGAGACCTTCTGGGACAGGTACAATGTCTTTATCAGGATTAAATCCCTAGCTGTTAGCATACTGTAGTGCACAGAACTAGGTGCTTGGCAAGTGACAGGTGAATGAAGCCATCTCTTTGGAAGATACTGGTGCATCTAGCTACAGTCTTATAAATTAGGCTTTGCTCAGGCTACAATTTAAGCATTAAGTTGCTTTCCTATACTCTTCTCTGAGTTGTGAAACCAAATAACTTCTCTGTCCTTGAGGATCTCACAGTCTAACTGAACTCTGCCAAACATTACCTTTCTAAAGGTCTTGACAATCAGGGTACTTTGTCAAGACTTGCCTTTTTTCTTTGATGTATGTCAAAGTCCTCAAGAATGGTAAGCTCTTTCAAGTGACCATGAGAAACTACTAGGGTGGTGTCTCATCAAACAAATATTTTGTTTCCACAAAGCAAATATGAATATGGGGAAGAGGAAACCTCTCTTTCCTCAAATATCTTGTTTTAATTTCATTATTATTACCATTGTTTTGGTTTAGTGGAGGAGTTTTATGGAAACTTCAATTCATAATTATACTTCTGCTTTTCAACAGAGAATAAATTAAATTTATTTCCTCTCCAATTCCTTTCCCAGTGTCATTTTATAACTTTAGGGATGTGGAGAGAGACTCCGTGGACTCTCTGACTCTCTGTAAAGAATTTCAAGTTATTAAACCAATATCTCTACTATTATAATTCCTCCTTGCAATTAATAATTATTGCAGTCACTTGAGTGAAGAGCTGTACAAAAGTGCTATTGTAAGTTCAAACTTTAGGTTAATTAAACCCAATAAATGACATAAAAAAGAGAATTGAAAATACTTTTAATTTTTATGCATAACAAAAATAAATTAGTACAAATAATATTTATTGAGTTAATGTTTACTGGACTTGAGACATAGCTAAACCTTGAAAGATCTGAAAAATATCCCATGAGGTCTCTTCTTCCAAAGAAGGCTACTAATAGTGTAGTCTTTCAAAACCATCAGAAGACTAGTAGATTGGAAGGGTTGAAAGTTAGAGAAGTTGTCTGGTTTTCTCTACTTTGGTACAATGTACGACCCACCAAGGATTAGGGGTTGTTCCTCTTTTACTAGAGCCATATTGAAAGAGATATGCCATATTACCTTCAGTTACCCATTCTGGCAATGTATTACAACAAGCAAAAAGTTCCTCCCTATGACTAAGCAACACTTTCCTGCTTTGATGTAAGTAAAGTTCCTTGTATTGTATATTTGTTCCAAAAGAAACACCTAATCTTTGTTCTCTTTTTAGAAATTCTTCCTTCCCTTTAAAATCACAAGTGAAATGACTCCAATCCTCATAATCTCTGTGCTAAACAAAACCTAATTCATTTCATTCTCAGTCTCCTAGTTTTCTTCCTTTAATCTTGTTTATGACTGAAATAGGAACAGTCGTAGAATCTACTTTCTCCATTCCTGGTGCGGTGCTTAGAACTGCTGAAATAGGATACAAACTGAACTTTCCATCCACAAATTCATTATTTTATATCCACAACTGTAAAGAGGTAATCTCCTGGTAAAATAAATAACAAAACAAATAGTGATACAAGGAATCCTAAAGAGAGTGGCTGTGTGTGGGTATGTGTATGGGTTGTATGTATTTCATTAAGGTTTAGAATTCAGTAGACATGAAAAGGTTGTGTCTTTGATCGTGAAGTGGTACATTTCTTAAATAAATTATATGAAATTAAGGGCAGTTACTTTGCAGACATGAATTTGATGGCAAAAAGTGGATTTCAAATTCCTAGAGAAAGGCAAATGACTACCAGAAAGAATTCCTACAAGACAGAAGGTTCGACTGTAAAAGACAGATATAGTAGAGTAAAAAAGAGAGAACCAAGGTTCATATTTGGTTTAATGTTGGGTGAGTTTCTTAACCTCTATTATTCCATAGAGTGGCATTCCAGTTTACCTGTTTGCTTTCTCTGATAATGGCCTCAATATGCAGGGGTAAATAGACCTCCAGTAGGCATGTTTATACTATGGTATTCTGGGCCCTTGGCCATGTTTGTTGATTCATGTGCAGGCTCAGAATCCAAACCAAGTAAATAAGATTTTCTTTCTCATGAACTTACAGTCTGGGGGTGGAGGGGAAAGGCAAAGTGTACTGTTTTCAGTACAAGGTTAAGTCCTATTTAATTCTGCCTTGCTCATCTGAAGTGTGTTCTTTACATGTCTCTCAGTAGATATTAATTTCCTTGAGGGAAATATTTTTGTCATATATATCTCTATAGGATAACAGAGAAAACCTTTGAAGTTGAAGCTTATTATCTTTATTGTGATGATGATCTCCTGGGTGTATGTATGTGTCAAACATCATCAAATTTTATACTTTAAACATGTACAGAATATTGGGCATAAGTCAGACCTCAATGAACTTGTAAAAAGTGTTATAGAAGTCCATAAAAACTGGCAACTACTCCTGACTGGTATGAATATAAGAGAGGTTATGGTTTCTCAGTTATCTCTGTGTGATTTGTACCATTCTTCTATTCTCACTGTTCCCCTATAAGAAAAACCTCTCTTTCCACAGCCCCCTGATAATCTAAGCATCATTGGGCTACTTCTTGAACAAGTTATAGCACTGATTGTGTCACAAGAGGAACACTTGACCCAGGAATGATTAATCTTATTGGATAATTAGCTGGACCAATCAAACAGTTTCCATCCAGATATTGATTGGATAACAAGAAACTCTTCTTGATGGCAGCTGTCTCAATCTACATAGGCTGTAAAACAAAAATTCCACAAACTAAGTGAGTTACAAACAACAGAAATTTATTTCTCAAGGTGCTGGAGGCTACGAAGTCCAAGATCAAAGTATTGGCAGACTTGGTCTACTGAGAGTCCATTCCTCATTATGAAGGCCTTTTTGCTATATTCTCACATGATGGAAGTGTAAAACAAGCTTCCTCATGTCTCTTTCATAAGGGTTTAATCTCACTCACGAGGCCTCCATTCTTATCGCCTTCCACCTTGGGTTATAGGTTTCAACATACAAATTAGGAGGGAACAAAAACTTTCAGACCATAGCAGTAGAAGAGGAAAATATTTGGGAAGTAAAGAGAGAGAAGTCAAACTGATGTATGAGAGTGCCGTGGATCAATAGTGACACCTTAGTATGTGATAGTAGTCCAGAGAAACAGCACTACAGCATAGTTACCTCAGCAGATTATTATATAAGAATTTTGTCATTTACACTAACTTGAGTGACACTGTCACTTTCTAATTCAAAGACAAGAATTATTCCCAACTAGCATTATATTTTTGAGATAGTCACCTGGGTCCTGATGGTCTCTGATTAGATTTCTCTCTCTTGTCACACCAAGATCTTGCTAAATATGAACATATCTTCAGAAAGTACAAATACACGAGGGACTTGAAGAATTAAAGGAATCTGCCCCAAGTAATGTTGTAATCATTAGTTTCAAGCAAGTTGTTATCATTTTCTGAATAGATGTTTTAAACTTACTCATTGGGGATAGAACAGCTTTATGCCACTAGGGGAGAAAGGTGAAGGCTGTGACTGGACATTCTTTTTGCCCATCTGGTTCCATTCTCTGCCTTTGTCTATCCTGTTTTAAACTCCAGAAGGCTGGCTTATTGGATAGCTCCTCCAGACCCTGATTATTTGATTTCCATTTTTATTTTGTCAGAGGAAGCTCTGGCAGAATACTGGAGAATTGACAAGAGGTGCTCCTCATCAGTGGCTGTATTTGTCTAAAACTATAACTCTTATGCGATAACCACTCATATTGCTCTCACTCTGTTCCTCCCATTGTCCCTTTAGACCCAGCTTCTAAGGATTTCACCATTGTTAATTTTATTTCTTACTGGTTACCTTGCCTTTATGTAGTTCTTTTGCTAAACTCTCTTCGAATACCCTTTTCAAATGTGTCATCTCTTTCAAGTAGGATCCTGGTACAGAGATATGATAAATTTTTACTTACCTGTGTCAGCATTGAACATCTGTTAAACTTCTCTTTTCCTTAAAACTTCTAAATGATAGTAAGAGTCATCATGCACTTATTCAAGATGCAAGAACTCTTTTTCCCTCTGAATCTTTTATCCTTAACATAGTACCTGACACAGAGCTGGTACTCATCGAAAGTGTGCTGAAATAATTTTTTTAATGTATCAATTAGTTCAAGTTAATTCAAATTCTGAAATTAATGCTTGGAAAAAGATTTTCTGATATTTTATATGAACCATTCTAATTTGTGATGAACACTCAACTTCAGTGGTAATTTAAGAAATGGAAATTAAAATAGCAATAGTATAATATTCTACACCTATTAAATTAACATATTTAAACCAGAGCATCAAATTTGTATATTGTAGTCAAGCTATATCCTCATATATTTCTGGTAGCTGTATAAATTGGTGTAGCCCATTCAAAAAGCAATATGGCAAAATGTATCAAGAATCACAAAAATGACCCACTAATCCTACTCTTGGGGATTTATCCTAAGGAAATAATTGAGGAGAAGGAAAATGCCATATGCACAAAGATGCTCAATGAAGCATTATTTATAACAGCAACCTTGGAAATTACCTCGAATGCCCAACACTGGAGAACTTATTAAGCACATTCCACTGCATCAAACAGATGGAACCCTCTGATTGCCATCAAAAAATTTCCTTCCTATACAGGTGGCAACAAAGAGAACACTGTTTCACATATTAAAAGAAATGGTGGAGGGAAAAAGGAAAGAAAAGGACTTTTAAGGGCTGAAATGTAGCCCTCCCCATTCATATGTTGAAGTTCTAACCTGCCGTACCTCCAACTGTAATTGTATTTGGAGATAAAGCCTTTAAAGAGGTAAGCAAGGTAAAATGAGATCTTAAGGGTGGGTTTTCATCCCATTGAACTGGTGTCTTTATGAGATGAGAAAATCTGTGCACAGAGAGACAAGACACATGGGAACACAGAGGAAGGACCATGTGAGGACAGAGGGAGAAGGCAGCCACATATAAGTCAAGGAGAGATGTCTCAGAAGACATCGATCCTGCCAACATCTTGATCTCAGCCTTCCATCTGTCAGAACTGTGAAGAAATAATTTTCTTGTATCTATACTTCCTAATCTGTAGTATTTTCTTATGGAAGCCCTACAAAACCAATACAAATGTAAAATTCACAATTGTGAGGGCACTAAAACTGCTGGGTGTGTGTATACACGAGTGTGTGTGAATGTATGCATATGTGTACAACGTGCGTGTGCACCTGAATGCCCCAACAAAGAAAGACAAAAAGTGAACATGCAAACATCTAATGCACTAATTGTATGGTCCCCACCCTCAGGTAGCAGACAGTTGGGAACCAGGCCACACAGCAGGAGGGGAGAAGTGGGCAGGTGAGTGAAGTGTTCTGTACTTACAGCCATTCCTCATCATTCACATTCTCACCTGAGCTCTGCCTCCTCTCAGATCAGCAGCAGCATTAGATTCCATGAAATCTAATAGGAGCACAAACCCTACTGTAAACTGTCCATGTGAAGGACAATTGCATGCTCCTTATGTGAATCTAATGCCTGCTGATAAGACGTGGAGATGTAATGAGCTAGACTCATCCTGAAACTATGCCCCCCACTAGAAAAATTGTATTCCATGAAACTGACCCCTTCTGCCAAAACAGTTGAGAACCACTACACTCATTAGCTGTGGTAGAGGGAATTAGTTATCTTGTTAAATGCTGTGATAGCTACATTTATCCACCACAAAAAAAAGTCACGGTGATAGAAAGTTTTGTTGAAACTCTGGTTTTATTAAGCCATGCGTACTTCGAGAATATTTCTCCAAATTGGAGGGAAAGAATGTGCATTGCATGTTTGAGTGTGGCAGAATTGGTGAGAAACAGACTTGGTGGCAGCAGATTATGAGCCTGTGAATAAATGTGTCCTAAATTCTCCTTCCTCCACTTTGTAACATGAGTGTTGACCTAGCAAATGACTAAAACATGGTAAATTAATTTGGTGAGTTATTGTTAATAACTTTTTCTCCTGAAGTTGGATTTCTCATGCCTGGAAACAGTTGAAAAATTCATGCTATTGAACCACAGCTCCACAGCTGGGCCTCTATCCCTGTTTAACAACCCTTTCATCCATCCCTGGAGAATCCTGCCTGGCTGCCTGCTTCTTCAGACCTCTTCGCCTGATACATCATGCCCCCAGCTTCTCCCCATACAGCTTCAGCCTTTGCAAACCAAATCTAACCTCAAGCAGGAAGTGGTACACAGTGCTGAGATATCTCAGCCAGGTACCTCATTGTGAGTGAACCCCTAACCTTATGCCACCACCATCTCTCATAATTGGATATTTGTCTTCTTTGTGCCTAGAGCTATATATTAATAATGTATCGAGTACTTCAACCCACTCAGAGGCACCTGTATTATTCTATTCAATACCCCAAAACAAAGTCCAATCTCTGAATCTCAAACTAGGATTTGTGATGTTGCTACCTGCACCAATAGCATTCTACCCGATATCACTGTCACTGTCTCTGGCATTGCTCCTGATGTCTATCACCATCACCAAATTTATCTGAGGGCCGTTTGCATCTAAAAACAATTCTGTGCTCTAAAAATGCAAATGCATGAGCTCCATACCCTCTTCGTTGGAGGTAATTTCTAAGAATCTGAATTTTACAAGCTTCCTGTATTACTCTGAAAACTTCCAAAATTCAAGAACCATTGCTCTGTATAACAGCTGAAAAGACTTTCCTAAGATTCAAATCTGACCGCTTTATTTCACTACTTTAAAACTTCCAAGTCCTCATTCTTCTTAGGTTTATGTACAAACTGCTTAAGGCAGCTGACAAGGCCTTCCAGGACATGACTATTGTTAGCTTGTCCACATTTATCTATTACTGTTCCAGTAATTGGAACAGTAAGATCCAATTACTGCTCCAGTAATGCCCAATTGCTGGTAGTTTTCTGTACCCCACTGTGCTGTTACAATCCTCCATGCCCCTGTCCATGCCTGTCTCGCCTGATGGATGTCCATTCTTCAAAACCATGCTCAAGCATCCTGTACCAACCCTATAAAGCCTACACACACAACACACATAGATGCGTACACACACACACCCCTACACAGTGGCGAGAGTTAAATACTCTTTCTCTATCATTATTCCAGATCTAATTTTGTTATTGCATTTACCTTAAAGAAACTGTATTTGTTTTATTTATTTATATATCTCTTCCACCTATCTCCCATCACTACCCCACCCTACTCTAGACTATAAGTTCTTGAAAGGCAAGGATTCTTAATAATAATGTTTTTTAAATGTTATTAACCATTTTAACACTGCTTGATAATCTCCATACTCAAGAGCAGTGGTTCTCAACCTGTGGGTAACAAACCCCTTTGGGAGTCAAACGCCCCTTTCACAAGGGTCACCTAAATGCATCCTGCATATCAGATATTTACATTACAATTCATAACAGTAGCAAAATTACAGTTATGAAGTAGCAACGAAAATAATTTTATGATTGGGAGTCACCACAAAATGAGGAACTGTATTAAAGGGTCATGGAAGGCTGAGAACCATTGCTCAAGAGTGTCTAGCTCATGACAGGTGCTCTATAAATGTTGACTAGAACTCAGTTACACTCCTTAAAACACCCACATTCCAGCAAAACTGTTTTGCACAGTAATCCTTCTTATCTTCCGACTTCCATGCATGGTGCTTCAGTGCCCATGAAGTTTACATATTCCACATGGCAAAATTAGATTCATTTTCCAAGTTCTTCTTCCAGTGCATAACTTGTCTCCTTGTACCGCTCCCCAATCATTGTGATTATTATGCTCTGTTTAACATCACAGTTAATTGAGGGCCAGTAGTTTAACTTAACATCACATGCTCTGGTCTGTAGCTAAAATAACTGCTACACAGTAAATGTTCAACAGTTAATTATTGTTTCAGTAACTGGCCATGCATTCCGTGTTCTTTGGAAAAGTCATGAAATCTCACTTGATCAGAAACCTAAAAATGGCTTCCTTTGTTCAGCAAAGGCTAAAAACATGTAACATTAATTTCAAAATATATTTCTTCCCACTGTCAGTTCCTGATCAGATATTTCAAAGGGATCCATAGTTTTAGTATTTGACAACTCTCAGAAAAAAAAAAAATTAGTTCCAAGACTTCCTGGTGCCCAGGCCACCATCAGGAAGTAAAATACTTTTTCTGCTTCAAAAATTGATGCCATTAGATATTGTCTTGTGCTCTTTACAAATTAAGGTAAACTATGAAACATTATTTAGTTTGTCTCACACCAAAAGTAATTTGGAATGAAAGGAAAGGGTGAGAAGGAAGTCAAGTAACATTTGATTGAGCTCCTACTATATCCTCATTGTAACTCAACAATATAAGTAACACTATCCCCCTGGATGCAAGGAAAATATTGCAGTGTTATCTATTCTCACTTTAGAAATTAAAAAAAAATTCTCATTATCACTCAATTCATAAGAGTCAAGGTTCAAATCCAAGTCTGACAGCAACTAAGACTATACACTTTCCAGTAAACCAATTGCATCACCTTCCTTGGAGCTCTTATTTTCTCAGTATAAGTAAAAATAATGAAGACAAATTCTGAGAAGAAACTTTTGAATCAAAGAGGTTGATATCAGGACCTGCATGTCTATGTTTTCACCTTTTTCTCCATATGATTCATACAACAAATAAATATTGAAAAGTCTCTGTACAAACTACTGCCCTGGGAGCTGGGAGTATAGCAAGCTCAGTGATAGTCATATTCTCTGTTCTCAGAGAGTTTGCATTTGAGGACATGAAGACTTAGAAAAATAATTACAAGACAGGTTTTTTTTTTCTAACCATTTGCACTAAAGGCTATGAAAGAAAAGCCAAGGTGATTTGGACCATAGAAAGTGGACTTGGTCTCCTCTAGAAGTCAAAGAAGTTTTCCCTGAGGATGAGTTTTTGCATAAGATATGAAGGATGCCAAAAGGGTCCAGTAGGCAAAGGGGGTTAGAGAGAGAGCATTACAGACACTAAGAATAGCATGTGAAGATCCTTGGAGCCAGGAAGGGCATAGAGTTTTTAAAGAAACCAAAAGAAGACCAAAAGGCAAACAAAGGTAAACAAAGAACTAAGATTTTTCATTCTTAGCCTGTGCATTGATTGCTAGGCTAATCCAAGTCAGCACTTGGTGCAGCTACATAAAAATGAATTCTTTTTTTAATTAAAAAAAAAACTAACAACAACAAAAAAATAATTCCAGGGATAGCTCAGCTGATAACTTAGCAACAAACAGGTATGCGCCATGATTCATTTATGCTGGAAACCAAACCTCAACCACATGGCGGAGTATCCCAGGCTGTTTATCCATATTCATGACTCATCAAAATCATCATGTCATTCCAGGGAACATTAAGGCTCTGCCCCAATATTTTTGAATGAAAAGTTCTCGACTTCCTTCTCATCATACCTTTAAAAAAAAAAACAAAAAAACCTAGTCTGAGTATCTATCACCCTAACTCAACCTAAAAGGGTTATTCTGTCTAGTTCTAGGTTTAAACTGTTCTGTTGAAACTTTGTATTTAGTCATGAATGCTGGAATGCAAACTATTGTTTTTTCATGCTCAGTGTGCAATAAAACAGGGAAATCATCACAGTGCTAGCTTATGAGGATTGTAGTATAAGCTAAAGTTGATCAAATCCTCAGGAAAGTCATCA
The DNA here is from genome assembly GCA_963573935.1 of Arctocebus calabarensis. Taxonomy (NCBI): domain Eukaryota; kingdom Metazoa; phylum Chordata; class Mammalia; order Primates; family Lorisidae; genus Arctocebus; species Arctocebus calabarensis. The sequence goes on from CAUYON010099746.1 coordinate 27,628, forward strand.
TGAAAGGATACATTTGGATAAGTTAAAGTGGTAAGTCAAGGTCCAACACCAGAACAAGCTGTGTTTCAGTCCAACCGATTCCTCAATTCTTATTCTTAAAATATAATGTGAACTGATTTTTATAAATTAACATGACATGAGTGATCATTTCTCCTTAAAATTCAAAAGGAAAATTAATTTAAATATTGCTCTACTTAGAGTGCACAATTAGCAAAGTTTTGGAATGGTCCCAAGTGACAGTTTCAATCTTAGCTCTTCAAATAAAAGCAGACATATTTTTAGACAGTAGAACTGACTAAGATGTAAGTGGCTTGCAGTTAAAGTAATTGCATATCTGGTGGTGGTAAGTGAATTACAGGAGTGACAAATGCTGGCACTTAAATAATTGGAGGCAAACAACGTCTCCCTTCTGCACGGAACAGATTCAAATGAGCAGAAGTCAATAAAACATCTGCCTCATTTATTCTGCTCTTGCCTACATAACTGAGGCCCACATCCCAGTTTGAGTTAAAGTTTTCCAAGCATGCAGTATAGGCAGCAGTGCCCTCCAACAACTATTTGAAAAATGGCAGCACGTCAAGACTTTTATTTCTGTCAGTGAAAATATCATCAAACGTAAGATATTTAAGCTTAACGAAAAGTTTTTTCATGTTTCAATGGAAAAAGAACTTACATTTAAGAAATATTAAGAATACAATTCAACTCTCGGGCAGTAATAATACAGGCTTCTGTGTTTGGTCCTCAAACATGACAACCGCCAGTTGTGCTGAGCTGCTAGGAAACCCTATCAGTGAACTCACAAGAGCTGGAAATCTTATCACACCTCCAACTCACTGGGAAAAAAATGGTTGAAACAAGTGTCTCTAGGAAAGCTCTTCCTTGGTGGGCTCAATACAGAAACAAATGAGAAAGTCCTTGTAGCAGTATTTAGCAAATATGGACAAATAGTGGAAGTGCTCTTCATGATATTCTGAGAACCGACAAATCAGAAGGGTTTGCTTTTATTGCCTTTGAAATCTCAGCAGATGCAAAGAAAGCATGCAGCTAGAGACATGAATGGAAATTCTTTAGATGGAAAAGCCATCAAAGTGAGACAAAAGTGAAGCAAACCACCAAACCATCATTTTCAAGTGGTAGACATGGACCACCTTTACCCCCAAGGAGCAGAGGCCCTCCAAGAGGATCAAGGGTGGAAAAGGAGGAAGTGAAGGAACCAGGGACCATTCTCTCAGGGAGGGCATATGGATGATGGTGGCTATTCACAAATTTTAACATGAGTTCATACAGGGGACCACTTCCAATAAAGGAGTAAGAGGACCACTACCTTAAAAAGGGGGTCCTCCTCATAAAAGATATGTTCCTTCATGAAGCAGCTTACAGCAGCAGTGGAATGGGAGGAAGAGCTCTTGTGTCACAGAGAAGAGATAGTTATGTAGACCCACCTCAAAGGGAGCCCCTGCCCTTTCAGAAAGATATTCATTTATCCCCAAGAGATGATGGTAATTGGGATAAAGACATTCAAGCAGACATTACCTAAGTTCTTGAGATGCAAGAGATCATGAACCACGGCCAAGAAATTACACTGACTGTGATTATGATCATTCCAGTTCACGTGATGACTTATCCATCCAGGGGGCTATAGTAATAGAGATGGGTATGGCTCTGTGCTCGTGACTATTCAGATCATCCAAGGGGAGATTCAGATGACAGTTGTGACTCTCCACTATATGAGGGCCACTGCCATCTTATGGTGGAAGCAGTTACTATGATGATTACAGGAGCTCACATCATGGATCGAGACGGTTACTCAATCAAAGAGATTTCTACTCAAGGGATCATGATTGGGTTGGCAGACAAGAAAGAGGGCTTCCTTCTTCTATGGAAAGGGACTACCCTCCTCTATGTGATTCCTATAGGAGTTCAGGCCACAGAGCACCAAGGAGTGGTAGCCATGAAGGAAGCCGATCTAATAGAGGGGGAGGCAGAAACAGATACTAGAAACAAACAAAACTTTGGACCAAAATCCCTGTTCAAAGAAACCAACAAAAAGTGGAAACTATTGTCATGATTATCCAAGGACTACTAAAAGGATAAATTCTGTTATATTTTCTAAAATTCCTGTTAAGTCCCCTTCCATAATTTGTATGTTCTTATGAGGAAAAAAGTAAAACATGTTTAATTTTATTTGACTTTATGACACTGCTTTCAACAAGCAAATGTTAAATGTGTAAGACTTAACTTGTTCTACAAGTGTTGTAATTTTCCAAGTCAAAGTATCTCTAAAGGCCACTTCCTATCTGAATTTTCCCCAGTAAATGAAGTAAATAATTCACAGACGTCTAGCCATCTAAAAGGGAGAGATGAATCGTTCTGCCTATGCAAACAAGCCAGCTATTAGAGGGTGGATGAGGTATGCTACTCTTAGGATTTCAGGGTGTCTTCAAACTGAAATCTCAATGTTCTCAGTATGAAAGGCCTGAGAATAGATGCCTATGTAAAGGAAAGCTCTATTCACCCAGTAAACCCAAAACAAATGGGAAACAAGAATACCATTCAAATGCCACATGCTCTCTCCTCTGCCTGGATGTTTGCCATTGCCAACTCTCCATGTCAGCATCCTTCCTAGACTTCAAGGTTATCTCAAATTCTCCTTGTCATTCAACCCCTTTCAACTCCTGTCTTGGTTATTTTCACCTTCCTTTGCTTTCTATTACCCTAATTACAGGCTAGTGCTTATCACTCTGTTCCTGTAGCTATACCGGGGCACATCTGTCCTCCCTTATAAATTATAAGATCCTGGAAGACAAGAGCCAGGATCCCAAGCCTGCCTCCAATACCTTGAATAGTTTGGGTTACATAGCATTATTTAATAGAGGTTTTTGAATTAAATACCAGAATTTAAAACCTTCTTTAACTCAATTAGCATAAGATTTTTGAAGTAATACTTTGAAGGCTTATTGTGTCAACATGTATAGTGAAGAAACTATTTTTGGACCATCCAACTGACCCTCTGAGTCAGAAACCAGTCAGCCATGGTGCAACTATGTAGCAGTATAAAACCAAAAGTCTATATTCCTGAGTGTTTGTCAATCATGTTCTCCTAGAAGGTCCCCAGATGCTATGTTTGACAAATTCATGGTTGGATAAGTTTAGGGACTGTTCCCTTGCCCATCTGGTAAACAGAACATTGGTGATTAAGAAAAGACAATCCTTAATTTCTGAAGACATTTCTGGTTGATGGGGGTAGCAAATACTGAAAATTGCAAAAGAAAAATCTGGTATTTATCTCTTTTTAAATTCATAAATATCTATTACTTTTAAAAATGCCAGCCTTAATAGCACTAACCTGCCTTTTGAAATAAATTAAGAACATAAATTTGTTTGGTCTGTACTTTTAAAAATTAGTCATTGAACTGGTTCTATTAAAATATGCAACCTGATTATTGATTAAATGCTTGTTTCTACATTCAGCTAAGCTAATAAGTTATGTAGCTTCATCAGCAACTCTGCAGCTGGATCTCTGAAATATGAAATTAGATCAGCATGGTATAACATTTTGCTAATAAAATATGCAGAAAAGGTAACAAAGTGTACACTGGGAGACTCAATTAACTTAAAAGGGTGATTATATAAATACCTAGAAGAATCAATGAAGTATGCCCTGCAAGCTATGCATTGTACAGCATTATTCTCAAATGACACCTCTCTGTGCCTGAATTTATCTAGCACATTACAAAACCGAATCAAAACTTAGGAACGGATAGCTGTTCATGTGACATTTATGGCTCACATTTCAGGAGAGGAAGTTCTTTCAATCCTGTGTCTTTCCTCCTGAGATTTTACCCAGCAAAACACTGACACTTAGATTAGAAAAATTATATATAACTATGTTCATAACTTAGTTAAAATTAGGCATCACTCAAAAAAATGATTTCCTAATACTCGCCTTAGACTTTCTTTTGGATCACAGGAGGTAGGATATTTTCACTTCTCCACTTAAATAATTTTTGGAAGGTTACTCACTGTCAGCTAATCAAGAGGCTTTAGTCTAACAAAATATTAAGTACAGTCATGAATCACTTAACAACAGGGATATGTTCTTAGAAATTCATCTTTAGGAAATTTTGACACCCTATGAACACTGTACTTATGCAAACCTAGCTGGTATCACCTACTACCCACTTCGATTATATGATACAGCCTATTGTGCCTAGAATATTGCAAGCCATTGTAACACTTCGTAAGTATTTATGTACTAACCATATCTAAATGTAGAAAAGATGGAGTAAAAAGATGGTATAAGAGATAAAAAATGACACACCTGTAGAGAGCACTTCCAGTGAATGGAACTTACAGAGCTGGAAGCTGCCCTGGGTGAGTGAGTGAGTGCGTGGTGAATCAGGGTGAAGGCCTAGGACATGACTGGATAAAACTGTACAATTTATAAACACTATACCCTTATATTACACAAATTTCTCAAAAATAATTTTCTTTCTTCACTAAAAAATTAGTTTACTCTAACCTCTATAGTAATTTATAGGGTAATTTATAAATTATAAATTTTTCAGTCTTAACTTTTTGATGCTTGTAATCTAACATACATTAAAACACAAAACATTGTATAGCTAAATATCCTTACTGAATAAGCTTTCATTTAATTTTTAAAACTTTTGTTTTTACTCTGCTTTCTAAACATTTTTTGAAAAAAAAAATTAAGACATAAACACACATGGGCCTAGGCCTACACTGAGTCAAAATAATCAAGAAATCACTTGGCAATAGGAGTTTTTCAGTTCCTTCACAGTGTTATGGGACCACCATCATATGTGCCATCCCTTGTTGACCAAACCATTGTTATGCAGCACATGACTGTAATGAAATATTATATTATTTTCATTGAAGTGAAATGATGCCGTGAGGTCACAGTATCTTAACTCTCATATATATATATAAACATATATAGTATATATATTAAATATCTATATTTAAATATTTAAGTACTTAAGATATCACATCCTATATTGTTTAATTTTATTTTATACCAAAAGATCTAGGGAGTATAAGTTATTCTTATTATATGGATGGATTGTATAGTGGTGAAATCAGGGATTTTAGTGTGCCCATCGCTTGAAGTGCATACATTGCACCTAATAGACAGTTTTGATTCCCCTCACCCTCACCTCTGCATAGTTCCTGACGTCCATTATTTCACTTTGTGTGACAATATTGATTCACTGTTTATCTCTACCTTATAAGTGAGAGCACATGTATTTAATTTTCTGTTCCTGAGATACTTCACTTGGGATAATGGTCTCCAGTTTCATCCAATTAGCTGCAGAAGACAGTATATAATTCCTTTTCAAAGTGGAAGAATGCTCCATGGTGTGTGTGTGTGTTCATTTATAAACTACTTTATCCACTCATCAGTTGATGAGCACTTAGGTTGATTCCATACCTTCATAAATGTGAACCATGTTGTAATAAACATTTGAATGCAGCTGCCTTTTTGATATTATGATTTCTTTCATTTGGATAAATACCCAGCACTGAGATTCCTAGATTGAATGGGAGATTTACTTTTATCTCTTTGAGGACTCACCATGCTGTTCTCCATACAGGTGATACTAATTTATGTTCTAGGCAACAACATATGAACATTCCTTTTTCACTGCTTGCATGCCAGCATCTATTGATTTTTTTTTTTACTTTTTAATAATGGTCATTCTGATAAAGGTAAGATATCTCATTGTGTTTTTAATTTGCATTTTACTGATGATTACTGATGTTGAGAATACCTTCCTTTGTTTATTGAACCTTTTTATATCTTCTACTGAAAAGTGTTAATATATTTCCCCTACTTTTTAAAGAGGTTATTTGTTTTTCTCTTGATGATTTGTTTAAGTTAACATGTAGAGTCTGAATATTAGTCCTTAGTCAAATGTGTAGTAAATATTTTCTCCCTTCCTGTATATTGTACTCGTTCTGAAGATTATTTCCTTTGCTATGCAGAAGCTTCTTAGTTTAATAAGTCCAATTTATGTATTTTTGTTGTTACTATATTTGCTTGGGGAGGTCTTAGTTTTTTAACCATTTTTATCTTATAGCACACTTGAACCTATAAATTTCCATGGCACACTTAAATTATGTTGATCAAAAAAAGGAGTTAAAAGAATATACTTACTGTGCTTTGAACTTCTTTCAAAAATAATTCAATTAATGATTTTTAAAATTTGTTGTGGCACATCCTCTGATGTCACATCAGTTGAAAATCACTGCTTTAGGGTTTCCAAGATATAAGATCATATAATGAGGAAACAGGATTGCTCTGTAGACCTGCGGCTAGGACTTACGGTACTACGTCAAATAGAAATGGTGACAGTGGCACCATTGTCTTGTTCTAGTTCTTAGAAGGAATAATTTCAACTTTACCCCATTCACTGTGATGTTGGCTGTGGATTTGTCATACAATCCTTTTATTATTTTGAGGTATGTTCATTGTATATCTACTTTATTTAGGGTTTTTATCATGAAGCAGTGGATTTTATCGTATGCTTTTCCTACATCTATTAAGATAATCATATACTTTTCATTTTGAAATCTGTTCATATGGTGAATCACATTTACTCACTTGTATATGTTGAACCATCCTTGCATCCTTGGGACAAAGCTCACTTGATCTTGGTGAATTACATTTTTGTTTTGCTGTTGGGTTTGGTTTGCTAGTATTTTGCTGAAAATTTCTGCATCTTCTGCCCATTAAAGATATTGGTCTGTAGTTTTCCTTTTTCCTTTGTGTCCTTTTCTGTCTTTGGTATCAGAATGAAACTGGCTTTGTAGAATGAGTTAGGGAAGACTTTCTTCCCCTGTGTTATGGAACAGATTTTGTAAAATAGGTGGCAATTATTCTTTGCAGGTCTAGTAGAATTTGGTTGTGAGTCAGTATGTTTCTGAGCTTTTTTGCTAGGTGATTGTATTTTAAAAATCTCTCAATATCGTTACTTGTTATTTTTCTGCTAAGCATTTCTATTTCTTCTTCATTTAAACTTGGGATGCTGCTGTATGTTTCCAAAAATTTATACATTGTTTTATGAGTAGTAGTTTTCATAGTAGTATCAGATGATATTTTACTTTTGTGGTATCAGTTGCAGTGTCTCCTTTATCATTTGTGCTTGAGGCTATGTGTATCTCATCCTATTATGTGGTTAATTTTCATTCGAAAAGCTTATTTTCATTCCTTTTGCGCACTTTTTTTTTAATTAAATCATAGCTGTGTACATTAATGCAATCATGGGGTACAACGTGCTGGTTTTATATACAATTTGAAATATTTTCATCAAACTGGTTAGCATAGTTTTCAGGCATTCTCTTTTTTTTCTTCTTTTCTTTCTTTCTTTCTTTTTTTTTTTTTTTTTTTGTAGAGACAGAGTCTCACTTTATCACTCTCGGTAGAATGCTATGGCGTCACAGCTCACAGCAACCTCCAACTCCTGGGCTTAGGCAATTCTCTTGTCTCAGCCTCCTGAGTAGCTGAGACCACAGGTGCCTGCCACAATGCCTGGCTATTTTTTTGTTGCAGTTTCACCAGGGCTGGGTTTGAACCCACCACCCTTGGTATATGGGACCGGTGCCCTACTCACTAAGCTACAGGTGCCGCCTCATGGCATTTTCTTTAAAGGGTTGTTTAATTTTTTTCTTGCTGCTTTGTTTGACTTTTTTATCAATTCTGCTTACCAACCCTTTATCAGATATATAGCAAGATAATGTTTTCTCCCATTCTGTAGGTAGTCTATTCACTCTATTGATTGTTCCCTTGATTATGCAGAAGCTTTTCAATTTAATCATGCCCCATTTGTTAATTTTTTTTGCTATAATTGCCTTTGGGGTCTTCTTCACAAATTCTTTGCCTAGACCAATATCTGTAAGAGTTTTTCCAACATTTTTTCTACAATTCTTATTGTTTCAGGCCTTACTTTTGGAGAGTGGTGGAAGACATGGATCCTATTTCAATCTTCTATGTGTGGCTGTTCAATTTCCCCAGCACTATTTATTGAACAGTGATTCTTTTCCCCTATTTATACTATTGATTACTTTGTCAAAGATCAAATAGCAGCGTGAGGATAGTTTTACATCTGGGTTTTATCTTCAGATCCATTGGTCTATGTCTCTGTTCTTGTGCCAGTACCAGGTTGTTTTGGATACTATAGCCTTGTAGCATAGCTTGAATTATGATAAAGTGATGCCTCCCAATTTGTTCTTTTTCCTTAAAGTTGCTTTAGCTATTCTGGTTTTTATCTGGTTCCCTAAGAAGCATAGAATTATTTTTTCTAGATCTGATAAAAATGATTAATGACCAATAAAGATATGAAAAAATTCTCAACCTCCCTAATCATCATGGAAATTCAAATCAAAACCACAATGAGGAATTGCCAACTCTAAGGAGAATGGCTTTTATTAAAAAGCCCTAAAACAACAAATGCTTATGCAGGTGCAGAAAGAAAGGAACACTTATACATAGTTGGTGGGACTGTACACTATTACAGTCTCTATGGAAAGTAGTATGGCGATACCTCAAAGAACTATAAGTCGACCCATCATTTGATCCAGCAATCCTACTATTGGGTATTTTCCTAAAGGGGAAAAAAAAGTCATTTTCTTGAAAAGACATGAGAACTCAAATATTTATTGTAGCACAATTCACAATTACGAAAATATGGAACCAATCCAAATGCCCATTGATACATGAGAGACTACAACATATATATACCAACCATGGAGTACTACACAGCTATTAAAAATATTGGTGAACTAATTAATACCTTTTGCAACAACCTGAGTGGAACTGGAGACCATTCTTCTTCTTCTTCTTTTTTTTTGGCTGGGGCCAGGTTTGAACCCATCACCTCCAGTATATGGGGCTGGCGCCCTACTCCTTGAGCCACAGATGCCACCTGAGACCATTCTTCTAAGTGAAGTTTCACAGTAATTGAAAAATACACACCATGCCATTAAACCAGACCCAATCGATCAATATCCAAGGACCATTTGGTAATAAAACTCAATCGAAAGCAAGCAGGTGGGAGAGGGCTGGGGAGCAAAGTAAATTCACACCTCACAGGTGTAATGCATGCTATGCAGATGATAGGCACACTTATACCCTTGCCTCAAACTGCACAAAAGCAATTCAAACAACCAAAACATTTCCAACCCCATAATATTCTGAATTTTAAAAAAAAAATAAAAAATATAGCAAAAATGGAATAAAAATAGTTTGTTACAAAATTAAATTTAGAACATCAAAAAAATATTCCTCATTGATTTAAATAGTGGTCTATCAATTTTGTTTTTTTCTCAAAGAACAAACTTTTTGTTTTGCTAATCCTCTGTTTTGTTTTTTAATTTTCCATTTTGTTTAGTTTTGCTCTCTGATTTTTTTTTTCTTTTCTTCTTCTAGTTTTGAGTTTGGTTTGCTCTTCTTTTTCTAATTCCTCAAGATGTGACATGGGGTTGTTAATTTGTGACCTTTCTATCTTTTTTGATGTAGGCATTTAGTATTATAAACTTCCCTTTTAGCACTAATTTTTCTATATCACAAAGGATTTGATAGCTTATGCCATTTCTCATATTAAGTTTGAAAGATTTTCTGATTTATATCTCGATTTTATCATTAACCTAAGGATCATTCACCAGCAGGTTATTTAACCTCCATGACTTTGTACAGTTTTCAGAACTTGTCTTGGAATTGACATATAGTTATATTCCATTGTATTCTAAGGAGATACATGGAATGATTCCAGTTTTTTAATTTGAAGTGTTCTATTTAATATTCAACATTAAAGAATATTTGTGCTAGATAAAAATTCTACATTGACAGTTGTTTCTTTTCCCTCTTTCAGCACTTTAAGTTGTTCTACTTTCTCAAGTCCTTCACTTGTCTGAATAAAGTCAGATGGAAGAGCATTCATAGCATTGTTCTCTTGTGTGTCATCAGCCTTAGTCTGTCTCATTTCTATATAGTCTTTTAATCTGTGTTTTGCAGCAGTTTTTCCATGGTATGCCTAAATAGGACTTTTTATTTTTTAATTTATCCTGCTTCGGTCTCACTGAGTTTCAAGTTATCTGTAAGTTTCTTTTTTTAATTTTAGGATATGATGTGAGCACAAGAGTTTTGGTTGTATACGTTGTTTTTGTACCATTTTAATCTAGGTTATACATGTGCCCATCATACGAATAGCACACATTATACCCACTAGGTATGAATTTATCTGTCTGCTACTCCCATACCTGCTTGTTTTCCATTGAGTGTGGCTTCCATGTGCGTTCATGAGTGTTGAATGATTAATCTCAATTTAATGGTTAATACATTAAGTGTTTTTATTTCCATTCTTGCAAGACTTCATTTAGAAGAATGGTTTTCAGTTCCACCCAGGTTGTTACAAAAGGTATTAGTTCACCATTTTTTTTATGACCGACTAGTACTTGATGGTGTACACATACATTTTATTAATACATTTGTATAATGATGGGCACTTAGGCTGATTCTACATCTTTGCAACTGTGAATTGTGGTTTGATGAACTATTTTTTTGTTTATTCAATTTTTTGGTTCTTTCAATTTTCTGTTATTAGCGGGAACTAATTTTATGCTCTAAGCTATGCTCTATCTTTGAAAATGTTCCATGTGCTGATGAGAAGAATGTATATTGAGTTTGGAGGCAGAATGTTCTGTAAATGTCTGTTAGGTCCATTTGTTCTAGAATCCCACTTGAGACTTAAATGAGATCTAGGTAGGTGCATTTCTATTATCTGAATAGCATTAGCCTCTGAAACAGTCGTATATAAAAATCAATTGAAAGATATAAGTGTTGATTTGCTGTTCTACTCCTTACTCCTGTGCCTGGATGGCCCACCCCAGGGTGATAATAGACATGGAGAACAATCCAAAACTGCAGCTGGTCTAAATTGTTGGGAACCCCATGCAATAGATCAGGGCAGTGAGAATATATCCCAATCCATCGTTCTGATCCTTGGGGCTTCTTATAAGTAGTGTTTCTAGAGCACACCGATGGCACAATGGAGATTTATAACTGGATAACTGTTACAGAACACTGATTTCACCAATATCAGAGAGAAATGCAAAAGTCCTGTATCACAGCTCTCTCAGGAGTGTAGGCTCGAGGTAACTCTTTTATACTTAAAATATTTGTCTCCCTTTAAGACACTTTTTTTCTTTGCAGTATCTACCTCTTCCAAACTCCTTTCTAGAACTTTCTTAAAGGGGGAGCTCAAAAAAACATGTATCACTCCAGTACCAATTATTTTTTACTATATTAATGTACAGATTTTCATTTTAATGCTATTAACATAAAAAGGGAGATCTAGTGCACAAGCAATTTAGAATGGACTATATGCAGAGCAGCTTTGACCAAGACCATCAATATCATATGTTCAGATTTTTATTCTGCTGTTAGCCATCTGCATTCTTGTCATTAGAAGGATGCAAGTCATGTCTCAGCTGTGTTAATTATTTATGTTTGTCTTTCTCCCCCAAAGTCTCTCTCTTGCCTTGTGGTCTGGCCAATCTAAATATAATAGTTCTCAATTTGCTAATACAACTCCTTTTATTTCTAGTAACTAACTCAAATGTCTTTGTCTCTTCCAAGTCAATACCTTCCCCCTCGCCAGGCATGGTGGCTCACTCTGGGAGGCTAAAGCAAGCGGATTGTTCGAGCTCAGGAGTTCAAGAGCAGCCTAAGCAAAAACAAAACACCATCTCTCCTAAAAAATAGAAAAACTGGCCAGGCACTATGGCAAAACTAGATGAGAATTATGGCAGGTGCCTGTAGTTCCAGTTACTTGGAAGGCTGAAGCAGGAGGATTGCCTGAGTCAAAGAGTGTGAGGTTGTTGTGAGCTATGATGATGACACAGCACCCTATGCAGGGCAACTGAGTAAGACTCTTGTCTCAAAGAAAAATTGTTTTCCCCCTCTGGTTGATACTTTCTACTAAATATTAACTCCATGTCCTGACTGAATGGAAAGCTCTGGATTACTAAATCTTCTACACTTAATTTTAGTTTTCAATAAATGCAGTTATAAAATAACAAGACCAAACAGCTACAGTTATCATCCAAAGTCAAAAAATTTGTTGGGGAAGACAAAAGATTGATCATTGATTTCCATTAAGTGGTGGCAATCAGTAGAGGCATACCTCAGTGATATTTTGGGTTCAGTTTCAGATTACCGCAATAAAACAAGTATCACAATAAAGTGAGTCGTAAAAATGTTTTCTTGGGTGGCACCTGTAGCTCATCGAGTAGGGCGCCGGCCCCATATGCCGAATGTGGCAGGTTCAAACCTGGCCTCTGCCGAACTGCAAAACAGAAAAATAGCTCGGCGTTGTGGTGGGTGCCTGTGGTCCCAGCTACTCGGGAGGCTGAGGCAAGAGAATCGCCTAAGCTCAGGAGTTGGAGGTTGCTGTGAGCTGTGTGACGCCACCACATTCTACCGAGGGCGATAAAGGGAGACTATGTCTCTACAAAAAAAAAAAAAGTCAATCTTCTCCAACCCTGCCACTGCTTTATTAACTAGGTTTATGTATTATTCTAAATCCTTTGTTGCCATTTCAATAATATTCATAGCATCTTCACCAGGATCACATTCTAGCTCATGAAACTACTTTCTTTGGTCATCCATAAGAAGCAACTCCTCATTCCTTAATGTTTTATCATTTAGCAATAATCTCATCACACCTCAAGCTCCAGTTCTAATTCTAGTTCTTTTATAATTTCCATCACAATTGAAATTACTTCCACCATTGGTATTTTGTTAATGTTGATATTTTGACCTACTCCCATGAATCACAAATGTTCATAATGGTATCCAGAATGGTGATTGTTTTACAGAAGATATTCAATTTACTTCATTGAGAGCCATCAGAGGAATCACTATCTTTGTCAGCTAGAGCCTTATGAAATGTATTTTTTTAACTTAGAAAATTTTTCATATCACTCTCTTCCTTGCCATTAAATTTTTATTTACTTGTTATTTCAAAATATTAAAAGTGGTAAAAATGGTTTTGTATGATGATAAAGTTGGGGCTTTTAGTGTGCCTATCACTAGAACAGTATTCATTGTACATGATAGGTAAGTACACAGCCTCAACACTTCTTATCCTCTCCACTTCTTGGATTCTATTACTCTTATATATCTTTTTAAAATTTATTTCAGGTGAATATGAGGGTACAAATGATTGGTAAGCTTTCACGTTTATCTATCTTTTTGCCCATGTGTGCCCACCATTTAGCTCCCGATTATTAGAGGGTATATATGGTGTTTTTCTATTCCTAAGATATGCTGATTAACACAATGTTCTCCAGTTCCATCCACATTACTGTAAAAGACATTATTTCATTCCCTTTCATAGGTAAGTACTATTTTACTACTCCATGGTACATCTACATATCATGGCACATTTTCTTTATACACTCAGGAAATGATAGGCATTTAGGTCAATTCCACATCTTTGCAAATGTGATTTGTGCTTCTATAAATATTCAAATGAAGTGTCTTTTTCTTTTTCATAAAATGACATTTTCCCTTGAGTAGATACTCATTAGTGGGATTGATGTGTCAAATGATAGGTCTTTATGTCTTTCTGGAATTTCCACATTGTTTTTCATACAGCTTGAACTAAATTACAGTATCACAAACAATGTATAAGCATTCCTTTCTCCCTGCATTCATGCCAGCATCCAGTTTTTAACTTGTTAAAAATGCAATTCTGAGAGAAGTAAGATGGCATCTCATTGTGGTTTTAATTTACATTTCCCTGATAATTAGAAATGTTGAGCATTTTTTCATATGTTTGTTGTCCATTCTTTCAAAAGTTTCCGTTATATCCTTTGCCCACTTTTTAATGGGATTGTTTGCTTTTCTTGCTGATTATTTTTTCTGGATATTAGCACTATATACAATGTATACTTTGTGAATATTTTGCCTCATTATGTACATTGTCTATTTATCCTGATAATGATTTCCTTTGCTGTGCGTAAGCTTTTTAAGTTAATTAAATTGTGATTATTCACTTTTGCTTTTGCTGTATTTGGCTTTGAGGTTTTACTCATAAATTCTTTGCCTAGGCCAATGTTGAGACGAGTTTTATTCCTATATTTTCTTCTAGACTTTTTATGTTCTTATACCTAATTTACATATAAGTCTTTAATCAAGCTTGAATTTATTTTTACATATTATGAGTGATATGGGTCTTATTTCATTCTTCTACATGTGACTATCTAGTTCCCCTAGCATCGATTATTTAATAGGACGTCTTTTCACCCATGTATTCTGTTGTCTCCTTTGAAGATCAGTTAGTTTCAGGTAGATGGTTTCACTTCTGGGTTCTCTATTCTGTTCCATTGGTCAGTGTCTCTACATTTATTTAAGAACCTAACAAAGGAAGTGAAAGATCTCTATAAAGAGAACTATGAAACTCTAAGAAAAGAAATCGCTGAAAATGTTAACAAATGGAAAAACATTCCATGCTCATGGTTGGGAAGAATCAATATTGTTAAAATGTCCATACTGCCCAAAGCAATATACAATTTTAATGCAATGCCTATTAAAGCTCCATTGACATATTTTAAAGACCTTGAAAAAATATTGCTTCATTTTATATGGAACCAGAGAAAACCTCGAATAGCCAAGACACTACTTACAAATAAAAGCAAAGCTGGAGGGATCACATTACCAGACCTGAGACTGTACTATAAATCGATAGTGATCAAAACAGCATGGTACTGGCAAAAAACAAAGAGGTGGATGTCTGGAACAGAATTGAGAACCAAGAGATAAACCCAAATACTTACAGCTATTTGATCTTTGACAAGCCAGTTAAAAACATTCAGTGGGGAAAAGACTCCCTATTTAACAAATGGTGCTGGGAAACCTGGCT
>CAUYON010099748.1:0-14028 GCA_963573935.1 Arctocebus calabarensis
TGATCCAAGCTGATTTCTTCAAGAGTTTTCCCTGCACTTTCTTCTAGTATTTTTATAGTTTCATGTCTTAAGTTTAAATCTTTGATCCAGTGAGAGTCTATCTTAGTTAATGGTGAAAGGTGTGGGTCCAGTTTCAGTCTTATACAGGTCGCCAGCCAGTTCACCCAGCTCCATTTGTTAAATAGGGAGTCTGAATGTTTTTAGTTGGCTTGTCAAAGATCAAATAACGGTAAGTAGCTGGATTTGTTTCTTGGTTCTCTATTCTGTTTCACACATCTAACCCTCTGTTTTTGTGCCAGTACCAAGCTGTTTTGATCTCTATCAATTTATAGTACAGTCTCAGGTCTGGTAGCGTGATTCCTCCTGCTTTGTTTTTATTTCTGAGTAATGTCTTGGCTATTCGAGGCTTTTTCTCATTCCATATAAAACGAAGTATTGTTTTTTTGAGATATTTAAAATATGATAATAGAGCTTTAATAGGAATTGCATAAAAATTATATATTGCTTTGGGTAGTAAGGACATTTTAACAATGCTGATTCTTCCTAGCCATAAGCATGGTATGATTTTTCATTTGTTAACATCTTTAGCTATTTCTTTTCTTAAAGTTTCATAGTTCTCTGTATAGAGATCATTCACATCCTTTGTTAGGTAAACTCCCAAATATTTCATCCTCTTTGGCACTACTGTGTAAGGAATAGAGTCCTTGACTGTTTTCTTGGCTTGGCTATTGTTGGTATATATAAAGGCTACAGATTTATGGGTGTTGATTTTGTAGCCTGAGACATAGCTGTATTCCTTGATCACTTCTAAAAGTTTTGTAGTAGAATCCCTGGTGTTTTCCAGATATAAAATCATATCATCTGTGAAGAGTGAAAGTTTTGGAAGGATGTTTGTAGAATACTTAGAGACCTAAAAAATAGACCTGCTGTTTGCTCATATAATTCCTTTACTAGGTATATACCCAGAAGACCAAAAATTACATTAAAACAAAGACATCTATACCAGAATGTTTCTTGCAGCCCAATTCATAATTGCTAAGTCATGGAAGAAGCCCAAGTGCCCATCGACCCACGAATGGATTAATAAATTGTGGAACATGTATACCATGGGATATTATGCAGCCTTAAAGAAAGATGGAGACTTTACAACTTTCAAATTTTCATGGATGGATCTGGAACATATTCTTCTTAGCAAAGTATCTCAAGAATGGAAGAAAAAGTATCCAATGTACTCAGCCCTCTATGAAACTAATTTATAGCTTTCATATGAAGGCTATAACCCAATTATAGCACAAGAATATGGGGAAAGGGGCAAGGGAAGGGAGGGAAGGGGGGAAGCTGGGTGGAGGGAAGGTAATTGGTGGGACCACACCTACGGTGCATCTTAGAAGGGTACAAGCGAACCTTACTAAATGCAGAATACAAATGTCTTCATACAATAACTAAGATAATGCCATGAAGGTTACGTTAAAAAGTTTGATGAAAATGTATATGGAGCCAGCACATTGTACCCCTTGATTGCACTAATGTACACAGATATGATTTAATTAAAAAAAAAGAAAAGAAAAGAAAAGAAAATTTAAATAACACTAACAACTAACATGACCTAATTGAGATTTCTGGAACATAAAGAATAACTGTAAAATATACTGAATCTTAAAATGAAGAAGAAATATTGACCAAGATAGATCATATACTAAACTTAAACAAGTCTCAATAAATGTCAAAGAATGAAATCATACAGAGTATGTTCACTGGCCCAATAGTATTTAACTAGAAATCAATGATAAAGATTATCTAGAAAATCCCTAAATATTTAGAAATTAAACAACACACCTGTAAATCACCTAGGAGTTAAAAATAATTTACAAGGAAAACTAGAAGACATTTTAAGCACTCTACTGAGGGCGACAAAGTGAGACTCTGTCTCTACAAAAAAAAAAAAAAAAGATAATGAAAGGATAACAATGACAAAAAAAGAAAACATAGGGGAAATGCTTCTGAATATTGGCTGAGGCAAAGACCTCAAAAGCAGAGGCAACAAAAGCAAAAACAGGTGAATGGGCTTGTATCAAAACTAACAAGCTTTTTCACAGTAAAGGCAACAGTCAACCCAGGTGAAGAGACAACCTGAAAATGGAGAAATATTTGCAAAATATCCAACAAGGGAATAATGTCCAGAATATTCAAAATATTCAAACTTTAAAAACCCACAAATGATCTGATTCAAAAATAGGCAATTGATCTAAAGAGACATTTCTCTATGGAATGGTCATTAAATATATTTTTAAAAGTTTGATGTGAATAATCATTAGAGATATGCAAATCAAAATCACAATGAGATATTATCTCATTCCAATTAGAATGGCTATTGTTAAAAATACAAAATGAATGCAGACGAGGATTTGGAGAAAAAATGAATTCTTATTAACTCTTGGTAGAAATGTAAGTTAATACTGCCATTATAAAAAACAGTGTGGAGATTCCTCAAAAAGTTAAAAGTACAAATCCCACATGGCATACTAATTCCACTATAGCACATATACCCAAATTAAATAAATCAATATGCCAAAAGGTATCTGGGCTGCCATATTTATTGCAGCACTATTCACAATAGCTGAAATGTGGAGTCAACTCCATAAGTGCCCATCCACCAATGAGTGGATGTGATGTACACACACTGGAATAGAATTCAGCCATAAAAGGAAAGAAGTCCTGTCATTTGTGGCAACATGATGGGCATGGAGGACATTATGTTCAGTGAAAGAAACCAGGCGTGGAAAGATAAATACCACATGGTCTCCCTTACCTGTGGAAGCATTAAAAAGTTGATCTCCTAGAAGTAGAGATTAGAATAGTCACTACTAGAGGTTGGCAATGGGAGGGGGAGGTAATAATAAGAAATTAGTTAATTGGTACAAAATTGGGACCTCTGAAAAAAATATGAGTTCACGGAACACAGCACTTGAAGTAGATGCAAAGAAACAGTGAGAGGCCTGGTGAGACGAAAGCACTGGGGGACCTTGTTTTCTCCTCTAAATTTACTATACAATCTCAGTAAAGCCAAGCCAAAAGTTGACATGAGATATTTAGATGAAGAATAAGATTTCCTTAAAAAATGAAAAAAATATGTATTAGGGATGGAGTTATTTACTTCTCATACATGTGCTCAACTTGGAATAGAAGTAAATTCAAGATAAAGGGAAATCGTATCAAACTGCACAGCCCGGTGTGAGTCTGTCCCTTACGTGTTTACATGTAAGAGGCATGAGAAGAGAAATCGTATCTGTATCCTAAGACCTACTGAATACTATCTATTACAAAGCATAGTACTCAAATCTTTAAAAAGTTTACCAATTAAAAGCACAAGTAGGGTGGTGCCTGTGGCTCATTAAGTAGGACGCCAGCCCCATACGCCAGAGGTGGCGGGTTCAAACCCAGCCCCGGCCAAAAACTGCAAAAAAATTAAAACATTAAAATTAAAAGCACAAGTAATTATTGTATTAATATTCTGCACAGCCTGGAAAATGCACATCAGCTCTGGCTCTGTTTATTCCTTCTCCTTCTCTTTTGTTCTTTATCACATCATAATCTCCATATTAACTAGAAAGGCAAAAATTCTCTTAAATAAAATAATTTGTTTAGGTTCTCTCTTATCAAGAAACAATTCAATATATATAGAAAATGCAGCAAGGTTATTGTATGCTTCCTATCTTGTGATGATAGAAGTAAATTAGAAGATTTTCTTGAAACGCATTTGTCCTCATTCACTGTTTTCCTGGAGAACTAGGAAGTAGCAAAGGTATGCATAATCCAGTCCTACATTTTGTAGGTAATGTCTCAGAGATTAGGTACTCTTCTCAGAGATTTCTCTTTTGATAGTGATTCATAACAACAACAACAATGACAAAAACAACAGGAGGACTGTTGTTGAAGAATAAGAAAAGATTGCAGGGACAAATAATCAGGGTGGAAAAATCAACACAGAGATGGAAGAAGTCAGTACTGGCCAGGAAAACATTTTACAACAAAATAGTACCTGTGTCGATATCATGAAACAATAAAGACACAGGTCAAATGTGTACATGAAACTGCTGGGAAGTCATGTATTCCCTTCATCCTATTTATGTAGTTGGATTCATAATGGCTTATGCTATAAACTTACCTGTGATATTGAAAAGGCACTTAATCTAGTCTCCTGTGTTCCTTGTACACTGCCATCTCATGCAAGATAGAAGATAATAATAGGCTCATAGAATTTTTTAAATATGTGAATGTATAAAGCACTAGAACAATGCATATATTAAGCATGATATGTGTTTGATACTTTGTGTTTGATACTTTTATTTGGATTTTCCTGATATTGTGTTGATGTAAAATATTTTTTCATATATCTGTTGGCCATCGTATGTATTTTTAAAGAAATATCTATCCAGGATCTGTCCTATTTTAATATGTTTTTTGAGATGTTTCCTTTTCTATTTTTTATGTTATTAATTGGCAGGGTTTGTTTGTTTATTATATTTGTTTCAATTTAAAGAACTTCCCTTAGTAAGTCTAGTGGTGATGAACACATTTAGTTTTTGTTCATTCAGGAAAATTTTTCTTTTTTCTCACTTATTAAATAAAGATAGTTTATTTTTCTTTCATACTTTGAATATGTCACCCTATTATTTTTCCTTTAACAGTTTGAATATAACATCCTATATGCAATTTGTCTTTTCAGAGTTTGAATATATCATCTTCTTCTCTTCTGGCCTATGAGGTTTCTGTTGAGAAATATGCTGATAGTTTTATTGACGCTACTTTTTACTTCTGTTTATCATTTCTTACTGGTCTTAAATCTTTTCTTTGCTTTCAATTTTTAATATATATAAATAATATATTTTTAATATATAAATTTATATATTTATGTATTAATATATTTCATGTTTAATATATATAAGTAACAATGCTTTTGATTTTTATTTGGTTGTTGTACTTCTCTTTTGGTACACAGGTGTTAGTATAGCTCCTCAGATTAGAGTTTTCAGCCATTATTTTGTTATCTCTGCTTTCTGGAACTTTTTCTTCCCCACCTTCCACAAATCCTATTATACGTAAGTTAGGCCTTTGCATGATGTTTTATAATTTTCTGTAGGCTTCATTTTTTGTTTGTTTTATTCCTCTGAGTGAATTTGTCCTTTGCTTGACTGAGTTTCCTGTTGAAACTTTCTACTAATTTTATCATGTATTCTTTAATCAAAGGATAAAAATTGTCACTATTTATTTGTAAAATTTCTTACTTTTTTCATATAATATGTTCCAAGTGGTATTAAATTTTCTGTCCCCAAATTTTGTACTTTGCTGAAGTTTTTTTGCATTATTTTGAATGTTTTGTCATACATTTCATCAATCTCCATGTCTTTGGGGTCCATTATTGGAGGTTAATTCATTTCTTGTGAAAGTGTCATGATTCCTTGACTTTTCATAATCCTGTGTCCTTATATTTGCTGTCTGTGTATTTGAGGAAACAGCCTTTTTTCTGTCCTTGACAGGTGTCCTTTGGCAAGGATAGACCATCAGTATGTAGTCTAGCCTGTGAATCTCAATGGGCAGCTGCAGGTGACTCCAAACAGGGCCAACTTGTTCTGAATACCTTAGTCTGCTGGGTCAGGGCCTGTGAAGTGATGGTGATGCTGGATGGAGCATTTGGCTGGGATCTCATGTCTAGTAAGACCATCTCCAAGCAGAATAGCTGGCTGAGTGTGGCGATGGCTTCTGATCGGGCTAGTCACAAGATATATTCCCCGGATAAAGATTCTAATCCCACTGTGTGGAATATTTAGTTTGTCAGGGAGCTAGTTTGGGCCCTGAGGTTAGGCAGAGTCACTGCTTAACAGAGAGGACCAACAGCTACGCTCCTTAGAAATCCATGATTGAGGATTTCCTTAATATCAACATGGAACTTGTGGTGCTTTTGGCTGAGCTGAGCAGCTACACGATTTCCCATTTCAAGAAAATCTGGCCCCAGATGTACAGAGGTGAGTACTCCTCGCTTGGGAACAGTCAATGGTGAGCTTTTTGGCTGATTGGAGCTGCTGCTGGTGCTGCTTAACTTCTCAGATTGCAGTCCCTACACGCCTCAGAAGTCACAGAGGTGAAAGTCACCCTGACTCGGTGGGGACCTTGGGAGTGCTCTTCAGCTAAGTCAATCTGCTACATGACTTCTCGAGTCAAACTGTTCTATGCTTTTTGCTTCTCCAAAATGAGTGTCTACCTGCCTAGTTAGGATTGTTAAGGTGGGGCCTGAGGTTAGGCAGGGAGACTAATAATCTGGGGAATCAAACTATGGTAAAGTATCCACCCTGCTTCTGAAGGCAACCAGCTCCGCTTTGCTGATGGGCTCTGAAGTTGGCCGGTATCTGCCACCGAGCTGCACAGCCGCAGGAGAGATAACACCGAGATCTTTGCGTCATTCGCCCTCCTCTGCCTCCTTTGTTTTTTTCCACCTGGTCCGGGGTGGTCTGGCAGTGCTGTTTCCCCTGGTTTCCTATGTAGGTGACGCCAGGATGGGTTTCCTGGGAAGTGACTCAGAATGTTAGGGAAACTGGATGGATGTCTTTGTTCTGTTTTCCTTCTGTAGAAACTGTGGGCTCAGGAGAATCTGACATTGTCCTGAAATGAGGGGGAGAAGTGAGTGGCATGTTCAGAGGGAAACTGTTCCCCATACCCTTCAAATTCAAATTGCATTCAGTTTTACAGACTGCTTGAGTGTCTCAAGCTTATTTCTGTACCACTCAATGTTGAGGTTTTCAAAAACATGTTCTATTCTGAGAATACTTGCTTGTTGAACTTTCTCTAGGGGAGAGTAGAATAGGAAGGGGAAGCTTCCTTATTCGGTCACCTTGCTGAACTACTTTTGAACTTTATATAAATGAAAATAATAATTTTCTTTGGTGACTGGCTTCATTTGAGTTACATTTTCTTTGCAAAATTCATCTATGTTGTTGCATGAAGCACTAGCTCATATATTTTCTTTGCTAAGTAATACTTTACTACGTAAATTGACTATAATTATCTTAATTCATTATTGTTCTTATTCTATTGCATAAGATATTCATTACACGTGCTACTTTTATCCATTACACATGCTAATTGTGGGCATAGTTGTATTTTATATAATTTTTCAATCATTTACCAATTCACCATAAGGATAGTATAGTAATTGCATAGGGATTACATAGATATTCTTTATCAGATTGACATCCCTGCTGTTCTTGCTTTTCTAGGATGTTTTTAATCAATGGATGTTAAAACTGTGATCAAAGGTATTACTGTGTCTATTGAAGTGATTATATGATTTTCCTCTTTTTCTGTCAGTTGCATGTGATTGAGAAAATATGATCTAAAATGATAAAATATTTTTTACTCTGTGAGGATAGTAAGTATGCAAAAATACTATAGCAAAATATAAATTTTGATAATGATTTAAAGAAAATTATTGCTAATATGAATCTTCAAAATAAAAGCTGCTAGAAAATTACTCTACTGATTAATTAATAATCTTTTTCTATAGATGGAGATATGTTTCCAAAAGAGCTAGTAGAATGGTTCAATGAAATTTAGCATTTGTGATTTTGAGAGAAAAACATAAAATCATAGCTTCCATTCATAAACAAAAAGAATTGGTCTGTAAGGTACATAAATCATTAATTTTTTCTGATCTGGGACTAAGTAAAGTATATGCTACCTATAAAATACCAACTCCCAAGTCATAATCTAAAAACAACTTTACTATACCCAGCTAAATTAAGAATTCAATATGATATTATATTTCTACTTTGGGATTATAAAAGCAGGAAGAAATCTTTGATAAGAAAGAAAAGAAGCAAACTAGATTACAAAGATATTTTTGTAGAAAATGAATGATAACTGGGCCAGCACCTGTGGCTCAAAGGACATACTGTGGCGCCAGCCCCATATGTCGGAGGTGACGGGTTCAAACCCGACCCTGGGCAAAACTGCAGAAAAAAAAAAGAAAATGAATGATAACTTTGGCAGGCCAAAGTTTGAACTTTGAATATGGAGTTCAAATATTCTTTCTGGTTCAGGATTACTCTGTATATTTATTTCTTTGAAATTTCATTTTGAATTTCATTTTCAGTAACATTTTTTTACCATTGTTTTTAAAAGCATCAGGTGGTAAGCAATCTATTCCACTATATATGCTTCTATGTGCCAAGTAAGGTGTGAACTTCGAAGCTATAACCATGAAGGTCACTGACCTCGTGGAGGTTTCATTTTATTGCATATGCATCCTAGTACTTGAACTTTAAGTTATACCGCAGAAAAATCATCTTTAAGGATATACTATAAGGCTTTGAAATCTGGAGTCAAACAAAACAGTGTGAAACCTTGTAGGGTTTTGGGAATATATTTTTTTAATTAACTCATAGCTGTGTACATTAATGCAATCATGGGGTACAATGTACTGGTTTTATATACAATTTGAAATATTTTCATCAAACTGGTTAACACAGCCTTCATGGCATTTTCTTAGTTATTGTATATATTATAATTAATATTTGATAAGCCTTTCTTTTAAAAATAGAAAGGATTAAAATCTGTGATGATGGCTAAGCTTTGAATTGAAAGTGATGTTCTACAGTATTTGGTAGGAGTGACATTTAATGACAGCTTACAAGGCTTGAAGGCACAGGTCTTGTAAAAGTAACACTCTAATGATTTCTGGCTTTGTAAAGTCAAATCTAAAAAACCTGTGGTGGAAGTCATAACATTCCTAAAACAATGTACATAGATTGGAAAATATAAAAGGACATTCTGCCAAATTTGTAGGAGAATTTTCATAAAGCTTAGAGCCTTTCTGTGCTATTCACTAATAAGAAAATAAACCCTTATACTGCAAGACATATATTGTTGTCTTATGACACATAATGTTCTTTTCTTTGGCAGGGTAGGCATTAGGGCCCTGTCTATGTTTTGTTTAATATTTTAATAAGCCTTTTTAAGAAAATAAATCTACCATTTCATTACCATACTGTATGTTTCTTCTAGAAATCTCCCATCATAAGACTAGTCTATATCATACCTGTGAAAATTTAAATAAAGAAAAAAATCTTTTAAGACATACAAAGAGCTCTTGAAAATCCAAGATAAATTTGGCAATTCATTCTACAGGAATAGTTAAAGACCTTTCTATGAAAATATATTGAATACTTTTATTCATTTAGCTATATTACATAAGTTCTTTTTTTAGTAACTTTGATATTTCCATCAAGTCTTAGTTTTGAATTCCCCCTTTTCTTTAAAGGCTTCACGAAGAAATATGTGGCTATGATACAACTTGAAGTTCTGTTTCATTATAGGCTGCTCAAGTATCTGATTTACGGGATCTATTAGAGTCAGTTCAGTCATTCATTTTACCCAATATTTTTCTTTGTTACCTATAATGTGGAATCAAAAATATCTTCCTAAGCCTCGATAGAATATCATCTTAAGCAATGCTTTTCTCTAACTCAAAATGTCTAAAAATAGTTCAGTTTAAAAGAACCACTCAGTCATGAGAGAGATGTTTTTGAAATGTAACTATTTTAATGTTTTACCGCCTTGAATCTCATTTTGTCTAGATTTCCCTGCAGTGAGTGGGCCTCATCTGTATAAGATTTCTTAGATGGCTTGAATTTATACTTTAGGATTGAAAACTCTGCCTACTTTAACAAGGCACTCAACTAGCCTTGCAGAAGTAGTGTAGAGAGATTTGTACCTTCTTTGAATATTCATTTCACATCATTGCTGATTCTTAAGAACGTGGCATGGGTGCAATTTCTTTAAGAATCTACTTTAGAACCACATCCTTACCATAGGAATGTCAATATAAAGGCACAATAGTTTTTAGGAAGGAAACAAAGGTTGTAAACTAAACTCTTCCTTAGTCCTCCCATAGAGTTGTTCGAATATTAAATTTCTGATGGAAGAAAAATACTATAAACATTATGAAATCATAGATGCATTATTTTCCTATAATAAATGTTTATTAAAATGATAAAATATATTCCAAATCTTGTTCTGTGAAATAAATCAGTAGAATATTAGAACTTTGTACATTTATATTGTAGAAACTTTGACATTTGATGTACCTGGGAAAAAATACTAAGAATTTTAGGGCACACCACTTGTCTATGTTCATTTTTCCTAGAGAGCATATCCATTGTTATTTTTTTTCCAGTAATAGTATTCTTCTGGGTACAATGAACTGTACCTAGGTTCCTCCATCATAAATTACCAGTTAGGTCTGAGAACATGCACTTCCATTCTACTCTCCTATAAAATTTAATCACTATGAAAATGATGGAATTATTTAACCAATGATATTAGTAAAACAATTACGGAATGTAGAGGTATGATAAGGAAAAAAGTTATCAAGGTTTCATGATGCTGCAAACTTAAAGCAATATTGATTGTATTTAATGAAATGGGAGTTTTGAACTTAAAATACTGATTTTGAAATTTTGAGGTCGTTCATGTTTTGATTCTTTTCTTCCATTAGAAAGCAAATAAACTGGGTGGTGCTTGTGGCTCAAAGGAGTAGGGCGCTGGCCCCATATACCAGAGGTGGCAGGTTCAAACCCGGCCCTGGCCGAAAAAAAAGAAAAAGAAACTGAACAAACTAAAGCAAAGCAAAGCAAAACTAAATGTCTGCTTTATCAAAGACAGGCACCAATATAAACCTCATCAGGGACTTTGCCAAGAGGCATTGGTGAAGACTTTTTTTTGTTTGTTGGGAGCAACTCTTCTTATTAAAACTTCCCACATATGATCTGCCTTTCAATATTCAATTTATTAATCTTTATATTTTATATTAGAAGAGATAAAAAGAGGAGAAATATCTTGCTCTTCTCATCTTCACCTGAAACCTTATGATACCTACCTTCTAGCTAGCATATGAAAAACGAAATAACTATTCAACAGAAATGATTTTGCATTTTATAATTTCTACCTAGTTTCTTAAGTATATTTCAACATAAATATCACAGAATATTTTTAAAACTAGGGAACTAAATGTATATGTTCTTTGAATCTATTTAAATCGTTTTGACCAGAAGAAAGTAGATTCAAATGGTTTGTGTTTGTGAATGAAGTATCTTCACACAACTACCAAAGTAGTTATTATGTTAAGAATAGAAATAACATACTCTTATCAGTTTCCAACTGAAATAAAATCATGCGGTAAAAATATTTTCGTCTCCATAGGAGATGATTTTATTACTATTCTTCTGAGACCATCAGCGCAATGAACAATTGCAATTTTTCAGATATAGTTTTAAATAATTTCCAAGACTGGGAGCAAATTGGAAAATGGTATTTAAAGAGCTTCCTGACACCTAACAACAAATTTATGGTTTCCTTATTATCTTAGTTTGTGGTTCCCTCAAAAGTAGACTTGGATGCATGTATTTTATTTAGCAGATGTTTCAATGAAATGAAAGTGAGGGAATAGGAAAAGTAATATTGGAAGAAAGTAAAAGCCAACTTAGGTAGGTCAATGACTGCATCGCAGGGCTCAATTCTGCTGAGTACTCGCTGAGAAACTGTGTTGTATGCCTCTGGACAGCTCCACTGTGAGATGGTGAAGAACAGTATTCATTCTCCACATTTACAGGTATGTATAGAGGTGAGCCAAAGGAACATGGCACGCTTTATCAATGGCATCACTGCTGTCTACCTCTCGCCTTGCTCAGATATGCTTGTGCCCAATATTGACTCCATTCCTTCACTGGAGTTCAAAATCACGCTTGTACTCAATATCTAAGATAAGAGGAGTAAATGAGAGAGTTAGTTGCATTTAGCTGCTGCTACAGATAGAGGCCACAATTAATATCCAACACGTGTTTTCTCTACCTTCATTTTAGAGACTCATTACTTCAGTGACCATTATTTTTGCTTTTGTTTCTATTTTTTAATTTCAGATTAATATCAGGGTACAAACCATTAGGTTACAGTCTTTGCACTTGTTAGCTAAAGTCCAAGTTGAGCCCTTCACCCAGGGTTGTATACTCTCACATTGGCTCCATTAGGTGAGAGCTTATCTGTCCTCTTCCCCCTCCTCACTCCCCTCCTCCATCTCCCCACTCCCCAGTTGAATTTAATTGTGTTTTTCTCTGGTGTGGGCCTGTAGTTGTTGATCTATAATTTTCAGATTAGTACTGCGTACATCAGATACTTGATTTTCAATTCTTATGATATTTTACTAAGCGAAATGTTCTTCAGCTCCATCCAGGTTAATACAAAAGATGTAAAGTCTCCATCTTTTATGCCTGAATAGTATTCCATAGTATGTATGTATGTGTGTGTGTATTATATATATATATATATATGCATATATATATGTATATATATCACAGTTTATTAATCCATCATGGGTTGATGGTCATTTGGGTTGCTTCCACGTTTTGGTAATTATGAATTGAACTGTAATATGTTTTTTAGTGCAAATGTCCTTATAGTAAAATCTGTACTATCATAAAGAGTAAAATTTGTACTTCTATGTAGATACCTAGTAATAGGATTGTGGGATCAAATGCAAGATCTACATTTAGCTCTTTGAGGATTCTCCATACTTTTTTTCCAGAGACTGTATTAGTTTGAAATTGAACTAGCACTGTAAAAGTGTTCCCTCCTCTTCACATTCACACCAGCATCTGCACTGTTGGGTCTTTGTGATATGGCTATTCTCATTGGGGTTAGGTGATATCTCAAGGTGGCTTTGATGATTAGGAACAATAAGCATTTTTCATGTTTTGTTGGCCATTTGTCTGTCTTCTTGTTCTGTTCATGTCTCCGGCCCACTGAAAAACCCTTGACAATTATAGCCCGGGCACAGATTTTAAGAAGAAGATGCCCTTGGCAATTGTAGCAACACCAAAAATAAATAAATGAGACATGATCAAGCTAAAAAGCTTCTGCACAGCTAAGGCCATAACATCTAAAGCAAGCAGACAACATTCAGAATGGGAGAAGGTGTTTACATGCTATGAATCTGAGAAAGGACTGATAACTGGAATCCCCAGAGAACTAAAACTAATCAACAAAAAAAGAACAATTTGCTATGTTTGCTTCCACTACCTGGTGGGAGCAGATCATCATTTCTGAGGTGTCTGTCTCTAGACAGTATGCTGTTATCAATCCGTGATGGCTACGAATGGTTATTTACTTTCTTCATAGATACAAAAGCACTGAGCTACGTCATAGGGAATTTCCCACTTCCACACACATTCTTCCACACCCTCATACTGTAGGAGCAACTCTAGCACATTATTGTGCCAGTTATGAGAACACACCACTTATATTTCTAGGCACAAAAGCATTTAATTGTCTGAGCTCAGAAATTAAACCCATGCTTACCATGGACTTTTCCCGAAAGTTGTGTATGTGAAGGATACTAAGGCAGATTCATTCCTGGGAGGTAAAGAACTTCTCTGACAAGCAACTTTGACTCAAGTGCTCCCTGACATACTTGCCAAACACAATTATAATTGCATTGCATCTGCTATGCTCCTATGTAAACTTTTTAAAAAATTTTTTAATTAAATCATAGCTGTGTACGTTAATGCAATCATAGGGTACAATGTGTTGGTTTTATATAAAATTTGAAATATTTTCATCAAACTGGTTAACATAGCCTTCATGGCATTTTCTTAGTTATTGTGTTGAGACATTTATATTCTACATTTAGTAAGTTTCACCTGTATCCTTCTAAGATGCACTATAGGTGTGGACCCACCAATTACCCTCCCTCCATCTGTCCTCCACACTTTCCTCCCCCCCTTTCCACTTTCCCTGTATTCTTTTGTTATAATTGGCTTACAGCTTTCATATGAAAGCTGGAAATTAGTTTCATAGTAGGGCTGAGTACATTGGATACTTTTTCTTCCATTCTTGAGATACTTTTCTAAGAAGAATATGTCTATCCGGTTATTTCTGTTTTATTTCTGGTGTGTAAGATCTAATTTCTCTGATTGATCAGTC
>CAUYON010099749.1:0-14020 GCA_963573935.1 Arctocebus calabarensis
CAGGTAGCCACTGACCTGGCTTCTCTTATCTTCCCCTGGAGACATTTATTTATGTTCCAGGACTTTTCTCTTCCCAAGGAAACTTGGTATATACTAGGGAGCCAAGGTTTGTCTCTCATTCTTAGAAGGGGAAGAGGAAAGAGGGAAACCGTCGCTCTCACACAAACTGTCAAATTCATATAATAATTTGGAAGGGCTTCCCCTCCTGAAGTACAGCACCCAGCACATATAGCCTATTGGGATCTCATCATATAACCCCAGGGGGGGTGGAGCTAGGGAACCAAGAATCATGTTGGTTGGGGAAGAAAAGCTCAGTAGATGATCCATGTGGGGTGAGCAAAGATTAGGGTACAAAAGCATAGTCTTTATTTGATCTTAGGAGGAGAGAAGAGAGAAAGTAAAAGAAGGAAAAAGCAAGAAAGATAGGGGGATGATGTGGCATCCCAAGAAAGAAAGAACACCCACAGTTGAGGTCAAGCAGTTGCTGAATTTGAGGGGGACAAAAAAAAGGTAATTGCAGCCAAATTCACAGGGGATTGCAAAACTAATCCACCTGCTTTTTCTGTGGCAAGATAGATGGGAAGATAGATCCCATTGTTCACCCAAGGCACTCAGGAGCTACCTGGGACTAAAGGAAGAACTTCTGAAGGACAGATAGCTGGTGAAATGCGAAAAAAGATAATTTACATTTCCTTTTGGTCTACCAGGCTCCTCTGGTGGTTTGTAAAAACAGAAATCCACAGAGTGGGGAGAGTGGTTTTTGAATTTGTAGGGGTAGAGGTAGGGTTAGGGTTGGGGCTGCAGGTTGAGTGGACAGGCTTTCAGGTAAGAGAAAGAAAGAAAGCAGGAAGAGAGATTGATTTAATCCTTACTGAAACAGTATAATTTAATAATTTCTCTATCATTTCACTATAAAAAAGATCATTTTTACGTTGTTAATTAGAGTAAGTTTGATCTCTGCCCTGGAAACCTCCTGTTTAAATTCAGGACGATATGAATAAATACTGTATAGGTATATTACAAACCTATTGGCCATAGAAAAAGGATTGTGCTTGTTTATTCAGAGGACAATGTGGACTCAGTTGCTGAAAAGGCTAATATGATAATAAACTCTGTTGACAGACATCTACTCTTCTGTGTGTCTATGTCAAGGGAAGAAGGTATATATCCCAGTACTCAGCCCTAATCTGACATGATCATTTCTGAGTATAAGATTTACTAAGAAACCGGAGAAACTGCAATGTCTCTACTCTAAAGGAGGTAGCCAGATAAGTGATGGGCTTGGACACTATCTCATGTGAGCAAAGATTGAAGGATCTAGGGTATTTATTCTGCAGGGTTATCAAATGCATACAGGAAAACATTCCCTTTTGACTGTGTGAAACAAATTGCTCACATTTATGGGCTTCTAGATACTAGCTTTGTATAGACACTTTTCTGGCTGAGGTCACGTTTTCACCACGCACAGGGTACCAACACCCTCTGCTGATTGGAAGATCTCAGCTCGGGACTCCGCTGAGGTTCTGAATTTGCGGGGCATCTCCCGCCAGGGGGCACTGTGGCCTCGCACCATCAGGGCTGTTGCATTTCCGGTTAGGGGCCCAGCACGGGGGGCTGGCTTGTCTTCATCTCACCTAGCGCTGGGCCTGGGCCGCGCTCCAGTTACCAGGGCAATCGCAGCGCCTCCTCAGTGTCTGCCGGGATGGTCCTTGTGCGAAGTTTTCAAACAGCTCTACTTCAGAGCCGGTGCTAGGGTGAAAGAACCAGCGAGGAAGATGCGCCCCAAGGCCAGAGCTGCCGGTGAGTCCCTACGGTGGGGCGGAGGGCAGGAAGGCTGGACAGCTTCAGCGCCTTAGTCTGCATCTTCCAGGATAGTCCTCCAGGGCTGGACCCGGGTGCTACTAGACCCTGAGCGGCCGCGGTAGGAGGTGGAGCCGCCCTGGGCAGGTCGCGGGGACTGGCCACCAGCCGGGCTTCCCACACCTCCTCCTGCCACTCTGATGGGAAAGTTGCAAACCCCAAATTAGCCAGGGACAGCTTGAGCCAGGCATTTGTGTGAGCCGCCAGAGCAGCCTGCTGGCGATTGATGGATTCGTTTAAAAACTAAAATGCTCTCTCAGTGTAGAATGATCATTCTCTTTGTAATCAAAATTCCCCCAAGAATAGAAAGACAACCAGTGTTTGCCCAGCAACTTTTCAAACATTCCCCTCTGCCTTCCAGGGTCGGCTATTCTACGTGAAATGAGGAAGCGTTCAGAGATACCCCCTGTGAACGGGTTTCTTTGTTGTTGAGGGAATTTGTTTGCCTTTTTAAAGCCTTTGTGATTGGAAGCATACAGACTTACAGGATGTTTCTGTAAAAATAAAATGTACTGGTTTCAAATACTTGAAATTCATTCTACTTCATTTGGATATACCTGAAATTAAAATTGGAGAAAATATATTATAAAGGGAAATTACAAACATATTTCACTTATAAATGAGGATGCAATATCCTAAACAACATGTTAACAATTTGGATTGAAAATTATTGTTCAAATAACGTACTTTGGTCAAAATTAAAGTATTAAAATTAAATTGAAGTATTTCATTTTCTACTATCTATAAGATTTGGCATGATCTGTTTTTTGAGATTATCTTCTATTTTATTTATAAATATTAGTTGTGTACTTTTTGAGACTTTGACAAAAATAAATTTTAAAAAGTAAGTTTATTTAGGAAGAAAAATTAAACTTATCTTCTTCCTAAAACAAAAAAAGTACTGGTTTTCAGATGTCAACTCTCCAGAGTTATGTAAATGGGTAATTCCTAACATATATGTGGTGAGATCCCCAATTCTAACCTTTTATGTTGTTTTGCTAGCAATTTAGAGTATAACTACAAAGTTTGGAAAGAGGATATGGGGGAAGGCAAGTATCCCTGGGTGGGGAAAGCTGAATCCATGTTTTTGTCCATCGTAAGAGGGTTTAAATCTGTCGGGACTATTGTGACCCTTGCCATGATTTATTGATTCATATTCATTCCCATCTCTCCATCCCCAAAGCAGGATGTAAGAAGGTATTTTTTCTAGGTAACCAGAATTGGTAGCAGATAAAGAGGAGAACTATTTGTTGCAGGCTCTGCTGGTAATACACCTGGATTTGTCAGGGGTATTTTTGATGTCTGCAGGAGTGTTCCTAAAACTCCCTGTGTCAGTTAGGTCCCTTTTGTGGAAGGAACCTAGAATTCCATGGGGAAGCCACTCAGAGAAAAGGTTACCAAGAGCAGAGAGTAAGATTTGTAGAAAGGACTAACCAAGAAGACGTATTAATTTGAACCCAGAAATTTGAAGTTGTAGTGAGCTATGATGATGCCACTATACTGTAGCCTGGGTGACAGACAGAGAGACCCTGTCCCTTTCCACCCTCCCCCTCAAAAGGCTTTATTGCTAACAAGTGATAATATTCATCTTCATTAAGTCTTCAGTAATCTGTTTTGCTGGTGAAGGATTTTTGACTTGATAGGAATTATTTTCTGAACTGACCAGGGTGGTAGTTGCTGAAATTTGAGGTAGTCATGGCAATTTCTTAAAGCAAGACAATGAAGTTTACTTCTTTGACCTTTCCTTTCATGAAAGGTTTCTTTGTAGCATATGATACTATTTGATAGCATTTTACCCACAGTAAAACTTATTTCAAAATTGGATTCAACCCTCTCCAACCCTTCTTCTGCTTTATCAACTAAGTTTCTATAATAAATGTCTAAGTGCTCATGTCAGCACTGCTCACAGAATTTTCACCAGGAATAGATTCCATCTCAAGAAACTCCTTTCTTTGCTTATCCATAAGAAGCAAGTTTTCAACCATTCAAATTTCATCATGAGATTGCTTCAATTTAATTATATCATCAATCACCACTTCTAATTCTGGTTCTCTTGCATTTTCCTCCATGTCTGCAGTGACTTCCTCCTCTGACATCTTGCACTCCTCAAAGACATCCATGAGGCTTAGAACCAAATTCTGCCAAACTCTTATTAATGTTGATTTTTTTTCTTTTTTCTCACAGGTTTAATTGTTATTCTTGTTTTTTTTTTTTTTTTTGAGACAGAGTCTCACTTTATCGCACTCGGTAGAGTGCCATGGGGACAACCTCCAACTCTTGGGTTTAGGCAATTCTCTTGCCTCAGCCTCCCGAGTAGCTAGGACTA
Source organism: Arctocebus calabarensis (assembly GCA_963573935.1). NCBI lineage: Eukaryota > Metazoa > Chordata > Mammalia > Primates > Lorisidae > Arctocebus > Arctocebus calabarensis. The sequence continues at coordinate 4,187 of CAUYON010099749.1, forward strand.
CAGGCGCTGCTGTTCTCCTTTTTTTTTTCCTGTAAGCTTGAGGATTACATTGTCAGATTAAAAGAAAACTTTGTTTTACTTTTATAGGTATTACATTAAATTTAGAAATTAATTTAGAGTAGATTCATATCTTTATGTTGTCAAGTTTTTCTATCCAAGAATATGTTAGGCTATTATATTTGTTTAAGCCTTCTGTTGAGGCTTTAGTAATATGTAAAATATTCTTCATAAAAGGCCAGTCCATTTATTGTTCTGTTTATTCTTTGATATTTTTATCTTATTCATTACTCTTATAAATGGGGCATTTTCTTTCATTGTATCTTCTGACAGGTTTCTCTTTGAAATCAGTCTAATTCATGAGAACAGCAAAATATGTCTACTCTCAAGAGAGGACAGGTTAAAAACTTACTAACTCTTCAATTTCCCCACAAATATATATCCTAAATTATAGTTTTTTCATACTGGCATAAAGTTTACCTTTTACTATAATTATAATTTGTGCTGTAGATTTGAATTAATAAAGACTGACGAATATGAATGAATGACACTAAAGTTACACTATTTCTATACTATATTAGTGTTATATATTATTTAAACTTAGCATTAATATCTAAGCCTAATTTATGTATATATGAATATTTATGTGTGAAAACATATGTACAAAAATACATGCTGACACATATACAAAATCTATACATATATCTTCCAAGTGAAAATATCTATCTTTGAGTTAATATTCCTCTGGTTTGTTCTGGTAGGCACATGATATATTTTACCAAAATCTCAGTATTACGTTTGTGGAATAAGGACTACTTTGGAATAACTTTGAAGCCTAAAACAAGAGGACTCACCTCGGTCATATATTTCAACACCAATTGTCTTTTGCTGGTAGATCTGTTCATGGCATATACTAGATACATCTTAACTCTCCACAAAATGGCTGGTTTGTGTCATTCCTCCCTGTAGTCTTCAGCAGAGTTTGATTATTCTCTATCCAAGTCATGTCAGCTTCACTTTGTGAAGATAAAAGACTTTCTTGCTGATGTGAGACAGTGGTCAAATCTCCTTGGGGGGGGGCAAAAGGCTCAATTCAGCCAAGCTGGAGTCTTCCCTATGAGAAGCTGAAGGGTTGGCTGAAGACAAAGCCTGCTTAAATACAGATTCACAAATCCAGGGAAATGTAATATGATGGACCCAAGGTCACTAAAACAGGGAAGGCATGCATGAATACTTGTGAACTGACAGTCTTCCATTTCTCCTAGCACTAAAAATACCCTGATGACATCTTGACACAGAAATCAATGTTGTTCTGTAGGGTTTTCAAGGTCAATCGGAACATCTGGACTGTGTGGCTGAAGTGCCAGGTGCTGAAATGTTGGTATTTTGTTCATTATGAACATGAGCGCCACTAAATCTGGAATATTACCTTTACATTTTAGGATCCATTTTCACTAAAAATGATAGACATTAGAGTCCAGGAAGGATGGACAGGAAGGAGAGAGAATGAAGACAGGTAGGTTAACGGGTATAAACATACAGTTAGACAAAAGGTATAAAGTTCTCTAGGTTGGGTGTGTCGGGGTCCTGCCCCAGAGCAGCATCTGCTGAGACATGTGGAAACTAGCAGCGATTGACTGAAGAAATATAAAGGAAGGAGCGAAAGTAAAGAAAGACATGAGACAGAGTAGAATTAAAAGTGAGAGCTCAGGGGTCCATTACCCATTGTGGGAATCCATCAATGGCATTAATGTTTATATTTTGACCACCTACCATGAATCATGAATGTTCTTACTCTCTAGAATGGTGAATCCTGTCCAGAAGGTTTTCAATTTACTTTGCCCAGATCCATCGGAGGAGTCACTGTCGTTGGCAGCTATGGCCTTATGAAATACATGTATTTCTTAAATAATAAGACTTGAAAGTTCAAATTATTCCTTGATCCATGGCCTACAAAGTGGATGTTGTGTTAGCAGGCATGGAAATAATATTCAAATCCTTGTACAAGATCAATGAATAGTAATGTGTTCAAAGAAATCTTTTGGCCTGCACAATAGGTTTTAATACTGGGCCTAAAACTTTCAGTAAACCATACTGTGACAGATGTGTGTCATCTAGGCTTTGTTGTTCATTTATAGAATGTAGGCAGAGTAGATTTAGCATAATTTTTAAGAGCCCTAGGATTTTCAGAATGATAAGTGAGAACTGGCTTTAACTTAAAGTCACCAGGTGTGTTACCCACTTGGAAGAACATTAGTCTGCCATTAGAAGCCAGGCATTCACTTCTCTAGCTATGAAAGTCCTAGATAGTATCTTTTTCCAATAGAAGGCTGTTTAATGTACTCTGATCTGTTGTTTAGTGTAGCCACCTTCATCATTGATCCTAGCTAGATCTTCTGGATAACTTGCATCAGCTTCTCCATCACCACTTGCTGCTTCAACTTACCCTTTTATGTTATGGGGTTGGGTTCTTACTTTAAACTTCATGTTCCAACCTCTGCTAGCTTCCAACTGTTCTTCTGCAGCTTCCTCACCTCTCTCAGCTTTTATAGAATCCAAGGGAGTTAGGTCCTTGCTCTGGATTAGGCTTTGCTGAGGGGAATATGGTGGCTGGTTTGATCTGTCCACACAGATCTATTTCTCCTTTGCTTTCTGATCATTTGTGTGTTCACTGAAGTAGCACTTTTAATTTCCTTCAAGAGATTTTCCTTTGTCTTCACATCTTGGCTAACTGTTCTGTGGGAATGGCGTGGCTTTTGGTGGGTTTTGCTTTTGACACACATTCCTCACTAAACTTAATCATTGCTAGCTTTTGATTCAAAGTGAGAGATGTGTATCTTCTTTTCACTTGACCACTGACAGGCCATTATAGAGCCATGACTTCCATATTGTTGTGTTTCAAGGAATAGGACCCAAGGAAAGGGGAAGAGACAGGGGAACAGCCAGTGGAGAAGTCAGGATGTGCACAGCATATATTGATTAAATTCACTGTCTTATACAGGCCTGGTTCATAGTTCTCCAAAACATTTACAATAGTAGCATCAAAGGTCACCATTATAGGTATAATAATAATGAAAATGTTTGAACTATTTTGAGAATTGCCAAACTACAAAACAGAAGCATGAGCACATGCTGTTGGAAAATGGCTTGGATAAACTTGCTTCCTGCAGTTACCACATGCCTCCACTTTGTAAAAAAAAAAAAAAACATGCAGTATCTGTGAAGGGCAGCAATGCATAGCACAATAAAATGTGGTATGGCTGTGTGTGCCAAATACCCAGACATATCAAACTTGTTTTAGAACCATGTCTTGTTGAGGTTGTCAAGAATGCATTGTTTGGTTAAAGACAAGCATGGGTATTAAATATAAAAGAGAAAATATTTTATCGGTATATAATATGAACTAGAGACATACTTCATAACAAAATGTCAACCTGGACATTTGATTCTGAGGCAATGTTCATCTTTTTAATTTTTTAAGACACTTATTTTTTGAGATGGCAAGAAAAGAAGCATTGGTTTTAGGCATCAGCATATGCAAATCTATGAACCAGTTCCTCCCTCTGAAGTCAATTCATATTTAGTTCCTCAGCCAGATGACCCTTACATTTCAGATCTCCTGCAAGTGGCTGATAACAGGTGCACTAAGTAATTTTTTGTTGGCTTGCATTAAGTGACTACTTCATTAGTGGTAAATTTCTTGATAGGACAACTTTTGTCTTGTTAAATCTCCAGCTTTTAGCAGAGAAATTTTCACAAGCACTCAAGTACTTTCTGAATGATATACAGTGTTATTACTTGTTTTGAAATTTTGATTTCAAATAAGTTGTATATCTGAGGTTTCTTTCCATACTTGTGTTTAGATAATTTAAAAGCTCTTTCACTAGAGTAGCTTTGAAAGCTTTGTAACTCTTTCATCTTCAAGTAAGAGTTGTCTTTTTTTTGTTTGTTTGTTTAATGCTATAGTCGTTCTCTGTTGCCTAGGGTGGGGTACAGTGGTACAATCAGAGCTCACTGTAGCCTTGATCTCCTGAACTTAAGTGATCCTCCTGCCTTTGCTTCCCAAGTAGCTGGAACCACAGGCTAACCATCCTGGCTGTTATCTTTTCCAGAACCTGTATTTCTTCATACTTCTGTCAAATTCTGATTGGACATGAATAGATTTGTAACTGGATTTGAAATTCTTGTTTCCTTCTCTAGCTTCATGTTTCTCTTTCCTTAAAATTATAATCACATATAAATTCTATTTAATTGAAACTTCATAAAGCCACCTAGAAAGAGGGATCTATGTATATAGTGAGGATTTAAAGATAAATAAAATAGTGTTGCTGCTTTTGAGAAGCTTGTGGTCCAATAGAGTAGTTGAGACAAGAGAGATACTCAAATGCCATTAAGAAAGTGGTAAGGGAGGGTGGTAAAGGAGGGTGCAGGCACTAGTGACAGCCTCTGCAGTGCCAGCTGTGGAAGTATTTTGAACTGGGGAATACAATAATGCAAATAGTTGATGCAGGTAACTCTTTATTTTGTAGATTAGACAGAGGATATAGGAGATTTTCTTGGTTTATTATCTCAGTAAAATAATCTAAAAAAAAAAAAAAAGATTCCAATTATGTTCTATTTGCTTATTCTCACAGTTATTATGTACCTGTATTTATATAGTTACCTGACCTTAACCATGAAATATCTTGTCTCACTATTTTGTTAAAATTATAATCTAGGACCTTTCAGACTGTGTGCTACTGTTATTGAAGGAGTTAATTGGGCTGCATAATCTTTTTTGATTATCTTGTTCCCATTAGTTTACACATGCACGTTTTGTTGGTATTCTAGGAGCGCAGTTGCTTACCCAGTATTCTCCTAAACCTAGATGAGTGAAAACTTTGGTTCTGTTAATAGCAGGGACAAGCTATATCCAGCCTCATTTATTATCCTCCATGGAAAATCTCTCTTAAAAACAGACTTGGTTTCAGGCTTCATCTTTCTAGTATGAAAGTTGATTATGTCATATTTATGTAGTACAAATATATTTGAATACTTCCAGAATTCCCATAGTTTGGGCAAATGTTCATTTTGTGAGAATGAATCAATTCCAGAATGAAGAGGTTTTTTTTTTTTATCATAATTATGGGAAAAATTAGAGCGTTACTGTATATTTTCCTTCACTTTAGGGTTGCTGAGTAGTTAGATAATACAAGGTTGATTAGTGTACTAAAGGTTGGTTAGTTTCTTATTTCACTTAATGTTGTGAATTTTAGGCTAGACCTTCCGTTTTCTGAACTTAAGAGCAAAAGAAAGATAAGGTAAAGAGTGGGACGAGAGAAAGAAAATAAGAAGATAAAGAGGAGGGAGTAAAAGGAAACAATTGATGATAATGAGAGAAAAAGGACAGTAAGAGAGAAAGAGAGCATCAGGAGAAATAATGCTGTTTGGCAGAGTGCTTTAACCACACCTGCAGTAGTAAGAATTGGGATTGGGGTGGGGGACTGGCTGGGCAGGTTTCTGGAAATCAGGAGCTCCTTACCATTTCTGGCAGAAGTAAGACCCCCATATCCCCCAACTATACAAAGATATCAGCAGTGTGTTGCAGTGAGGACCTACCAATACCTTCTTACCAAAGGTGAAGCCTAGAAGGACACCCTAGTCCATGAACTTGTGGCCTCTTTGAGCCATACCAATGCTGTGATTCCCATTCAGACCAGTGCTATGAATCTTCAGCCCTCAGAGAAGAGAAAAAAAAGGCAAATATAATAAGAATAGATAAAGAAAAGTAAAAATCCTGTTTTATAAGATAAAGAAGAACAAAAAGGGACTTCTTAGGTATTGTGTGAGAAATTTATGTAGGAATGATGAGAAAAGTAGGAAAATGTCTACCAAAAGAAAAAAAAAGAAGAGAAATAAAAAAGAAAAGTAAAACTAAAGGGACCAAAATCAGTAACAAAAATGCAGAGCCCTCACTACTGAAAAAAATTAAAAATAAAAATATAATACAACACCCCCCCAAAACTAAACAATAAATAATACTGCCAACCAAAGAGTAAAAAAAGAAAGGGAAAATGGCTGAGGAGAAAAGGATTAAAAAAAAGTAATAGCATACATCTGTGTGTTTGTGTTTATGATTTGATATATATATATATATATATATATATTTGTCATATGTCACTTCTGACACCACTTGTCAGGGTGCAGGACTGGCCAGGTCTTGGGCCCAGCTTAACTAGGTTCCAAACGCAGACCACTAAGTTACCTTGCTCAGGTACAGATTCTCTTAGGTGCCTGAGGGCTATCTACTTTAGGGGGAGAGAGAGTAAAGCAGTTGTCTTAGAAAGATAGATCTTAGTCTTTAGCAGACCTTGGTAATCTTTAGCAGAGAGACACTCCGCTGGCGTTCTGCAGGCAGAAGACCAGTCTGAGTAAGTGGGTCCATGACAGAGTGTGAATGCTCCTTTGACTGCCTTCTCCTCCAGCCTAATATAAGGTTGATCTCTACAGGTGTAGAGACTGCCAATTCAACACTGCTCTCATCTCACAAGTTCTCATGCTTGTTAGTAGAGCTAAATTCCTCTCCATGCCCTTTCCATCAAGGCATTCCATTACTGAGCTATATGGATATTTCATATAACTTTCACTCCTAGCCATAAGCTATATGGGCTGCAACATATAATATATGGAAATATATATTTATATATACTATATGAAAATATAATTCATATATATAATATATTATTTTATGTAATATATAATAGAATTTTATATATTTCTTTATTATTCTATTATATATGTTGCCTGGACCCCAGGTGGCAGTGTGGTATTAAGAGATGGAGAACACATGCTACATTTCCTATATGTGATGGGAGTTGGAAGCCACTCTCTTATTGTAAAGGAGACTGGGTCTTAGTCTTCTTGATTTCTTTACCCTCAATATGGGCCTATTGTATTTGTCAACATTTGGTCTCCTTGGGGTCTCATAGTTCTCACTAGACTTCCCAGGAGTCCCAGCCAACAGTGCTCCCTGAAAACAAAGTGGCTCTCCTGGAGGGTGTGGTGGCCATTCAGCTCACCCCAAGGATGTCTGCTCGAGCTCAGTAGGTTTGCCAAAGCTAGTCATGCACTAGGACCTCACGACCATTCCTCCAACATGCAGCTTTCCCATGATGGCAGCCCCCCACCACAGCCAAGCCGATGGGAGAACCACCACGCCCAGTAATCAACCCCAGCCACAGGATGCTATTTGAGTTTACTTGCTGCTCTGGTGAGAAGCCCACTCCAAAATCAAAAAACTATAGGACAGCCCTTTCTCAGTCCCAGCCCTTTGTTGGAGAGCTGGCTAATCTGCTGGCTCCTGCCCATACCAAGCACCTGACTTGTGTGTTGGTTTTCCACATATCCAGACCTCACTGTCTCCTGAAATCTCCTGCTGCTTCACTGTGCCCCTGGAGTGATGTTTCTTGGTAGATTCCCCCAGCCAGAGGTGGCTACAGTCCACTTTCCCTGTCTTATCACAGTAGTTGGTAAGGATTGTCTCTCGACTGCCACCTGCTTCACCTTCTGTTATCTTCAGTCTTCTTCATCATAAAAGTTGCCACTTTGGAGTTTGGTATCCTGATAAATGAAGTTTCATATATGAAGGAGAAATGACGACTTTTTCAGACAAGCTCACACTGAGGGAATCTGTCCAAATCAGACCTTCCCTGCAGGAAATACTCAAAACTGCATTATCATAGATCATTGCAGTAGACAGCCACCACTGTAAAACTCTGAAATGCTAAAGCTCAGAGCTCACATAAAACCATAGCACAAGAAGTAAAACCAAGGAACAAGGTACTAACCAACAGGATGAACAGAACAGCATCCTACATAGCGATTCAGTCAGTCAATGTGAATGGTGTGAATGCCCCCCTTGAGAGACACGGTCTGGCTGAATGGATGAAAAAATAAAAGATAAATATCTTTTTTCTTCAGGGAACACATGTTCTCAAAACTGAACGTGAAGGGATGGAAAAGATATTCTATTGACACAGAAACCCAAAGAAAGCAGCTATAGCCATTCTCTTCTCAGATAAGATGGGCTCAAAATCAATAATAGTAAAGAAAGGGGGCGGAGCAAGATGGCTGACTGGAAGCAGCTTCCAAAAAAGGCTCCTGTCCAATAAGGGAAGATAACCTCCAGAAACTGCACAATTAAGCTGAATACTGGGAGCTCAGCTGAGAGAGAGAAGTGATTTCTGTGGATCACCTCTGCTGAGACTGGCTGCGACCCCAAGAAAGCACACTTCAGGTATAAAATTCATCTGAAAGGAAGAGTGTCCATCCCTTCCTCCAAGAAAGCTCTGAGTTTCTTGCTTTTCTGTTTCCTTTCTTTTTATTCTCCTCTTTTGCTCCTATGAGTTTTCTACAGACAAATGGAGAACTGTGGACCTCTTGTCTCACCCCACAGAAGAGTGTTGTGGGGAGTGAGGTGTGGTTCCCCTGAGCACCCCAATGTGACTCTGAAAATTCTATTGCTAGGCAGAAAAACTGAACTAAAGTTTTCCCCACCATTCTGAACTTACTGTACACCCTTCCCCCCTTACCTGACAAAACAGAAGCCTAACCCCCACTGAGACTGAGGGAGGAGGTCCCTGAGCAGCATCCCCACCCCCTCCTGCCGGAACAAGCGCCCCACCAGGAAAAGACTCTGGGGCAGCTGCAGCGAGCCTCCCTCCCTTCCGGCCAGGGAAGCCGCAGACGAGTGCCTGGCCCTGCGCCCCATGCTTGTTGGGCTTCCTCAGGCCTGCCATCTACTAGAAACTCTGACAGCGACCACCAGACCTCCGCAGGTCTGCCCCTGACCAGGAACTCCTCCCCTGGTGACCACGCGGGCCTCCACCTGTCACCCGCAGGCCCCCTGCAGGCTGGCCCTTGGCCACTAAATCCCCTGGCAACCATGGGCCCTGTGCCCTGAGCCTATAGGGCTTCCACAGTCCTGCCTTCTGCCAGGAACTCTGCCTACAACTGCCAGGCCTCTGTAGGCCCGTCCCCCGCCCAGGAATTTCTCCAGCAGCTGTCTGGTCCAGTGCCCTGTGCTTGCTGGGCTTCCACAGACCCACCGTCTGCTAGAAACTTTGTTGGAGACCGCCAGACCTCTGCAGGTCTGCCCCTGGCCAGGAACTACTGGCCTCCACCTGTCACCTGCAGGACCCTGCAGGTCCGCCCCTGGCGAGTAAATCCCCTGGTGACTGTGCAGCCCCACACCCAAGAATGCACGGCTACCACAGGCCTGCCTTCTGCCAGGAGCTCTGCCTGCAACTGCCAGCCTCTGCAGGCAGGTCTTCCCCTCAGCCAGGAATTCCCTCGGCAGCTGTCTGGCCCTGCACCCTGTGCTTGCTGGGCTTCTGCAGGCCCACTGTCTGCTAGAAACTCTGCTGCCAACCACCAGGCCTCTGCAGGTCTGCCCTAGGCCAGGAACTCTTCTGGCGACTGTGCGGGCCTCTGCCTGACACCTGCAGGCCGGCCCCCGGCCACTAAATGCCCTGGCAACTGTGCGGCCCTGCGCCCTGAGTGTTCAGGGCTTCTGCAGGCCTGCCTTCTGCCAGGAACTCTGCCTACATCCATCAAGCCTCTGCAGGCCCATCCCCAGCCAGGAATTCCTTCAGCAGCTGTCTGGTCCAGCGCCTCGTGCTTCCCGGGCTTCCACAGACCCTCCATCTGCTAGAAACTCTGCTGGCAATGGTCAGGCCTCTTCAGGTCTGCCCCCATTAGGAATTCCCCTGGCGACTGCACGGGCCTCTGCATGGCATGGGCCTCTGCATTGCACGTGCAGATCCGCCCCAGCCAGTAAATCCCCTGGTGACCATGTGG
>CAUYON010099752.1:0-47014 GCA_963573935.1 Arctocebus calabarensis
AATGGCCAGGCGTTGTGGCAGGTGCCTGTAGTCCCAGCTACTTGGGAGGCAGAGGCAGGAGACTCGCTTGAGCCCAGGAATTGGAGGTTGCTGTGAGCTCTGAAGCCACAGCACTCTATCCAGAGTGACAGCTTGAGGTTCTGTCTTAAAAAAAAAAAAAAAACAGATTATGGAGTTTCCATCAGCTATTTATAGCTCCTTTCAGTCCATATGCCACTCCCCTGTCAGTGGTCATTTTCATAACAAACAATATGGATTAGTGATACAATCCATCACATATCTTTTGTCATCCAAAACAGCAGTGTCCAGTGGGAATAGAATGCAAGCTACATATATGATTTTAAGTTTTGTGGTAGCTGCATTAGAAAAGGAAAAATGTTGGGTGTGTAGTAGACCCAATCTGGGATAGTGGTCAGCAAGGGAGAAATGGCACTGGGGAAATGACAGAACTTACACCAAACTTTATGCATAAAACTGGAAGCCTGTAAGGGCATACACTATTTCATATGCCCGGTGGCAGCATGAAAACAATGCAGCACGTGTCTTGTTTCCTGGAATCTTTTTATTGGGTACATAACACAGTGTACAAGCAAGAATTCACAGCAGTCAGTAATAAGCAGTCAAGGTTAAGAATGAGACAGGGGAGAGTACAGCCCCCAGGAAGGCTGAGTAAATGGTAGGCAAGGACATATGATAGTGGAACATCTGAAGTGGCCAGATAACCGAGCTACCAGAACAGGAGGGTTGGGGTAGAAGAGCAAGGCTCATCTCAGGCAGACAGCTCAGCTTCTCTAGCCTAAGCTACTAGCTATGGTCTTAGCTGCCTGCACCACTGATCTCCTCATGCAGGGTTAGTCACATAGACAATTCTCCTGACTGAGCACTTGACCCTGAGTTGGAAGGTCCATGAGGAATTCAGCCTATCTATCTCCCACAGAAAAAGAAGATGGTAAAATTAAATTTGATAATATATTTTATTTCATTGTTTCCCAGACATCATTTCAATGTGTAATCACTATATTACTTTTCTGTGTAGAAAGTCTTTGAAACCTGGTATGTATGTTTCACTTTCATCACGTCTCAATTCAGTCCAGTCAAGTAGCAAATGGCTACCATATTGGGCTGTGCAAGTCTAGAGAGCGGTTCCTTACTTTTTTGTGTTTATGTCTTTGTCAGTTTGCTAATCATTGTTCTTATGGGTAAGTGACGAAAATATTTAAATTCTCAGGTATGTTCAATAAAAACTAATTTTTTTAAAAGGTATAAACATGACGTGTCCAGACTTCTTTCAGACTTTACAAGATGATGCAATACGCTATAAGGAAACTGAAGGATAATGTAATATCAATTTATTGCACTACTGGGTCATATTTTTAGGCAGTGCCATCATTATCCCACTGCCTTAGCCTTTCTTTACATACTTGGATATAATTGATGAATAATGATTAAATAACTCTTAGGATGACGAAAACAGAACAGCATTCCAAGGAATCATTATTTTTATGAAGTGTTCTTATAGTTCTTACTGTTCTTATTATTTTTCCTGTAAGTAATCTGATTATTGTACCATAGTATTTCTTAGTTTCATAAAAGGGTTCAGTAGAACCCTATTTAATTGCAAAATAGAATGAGATTTATTCTATTTTGAAAACAAATTAATGTTCCCATTTTTACTTTGGAATGCCCTTAAGAAAGAATAAGCCACGAAATATCAATTTTTACAAATAAGACTCCTTTAAAAAAGAAACTCAAAAAATAAACACTGATCCTATGGACCCTGAGAGTATATTGAAAGTTAAGAGAAGTCCATAGAGGTATGTTTGCCTCAGTTTTGCTCAACACAGGGATGAGGAATTCTGTCAGTTTTAGTATTTGATATCCTTTGTCTTCTTTTTGGTCATTTTTCAGCTTTGGAGAATAGACCATTATCTTCTTAGGATGTAATTATCTAAATGTAACAACTGTTGAATGTGTCATGGTTGTGCAGATACGAAAGTCATAAAACTCTATAAAGATTTTCTACTTATTTGCAAGATCAATTTGGATCATTTAGTGAAAAACAGTTGCATTATAGCATACATTAAGACTTTTTAGATTAGACATTTTAACTCTGGTATAGACAAATACTGAGAGAAGGGCTGTGATCGGAGTCAAAGACTTGTTTGTCCCCAGATTCAACCACAAAAACAGAGCCTGCACCTAATGCAAAGAGCCTGCAGAACCAAATATAGAAGAATTATCCTTATTACCGAATTTTATGATTTCTTATGTGTTACCTGGATGATTTTAGTGATCCTAAATACCTCAGAGGTCTTTAAAGATGTGAACACAACATACTTATGAGAAAGCAATGTTTCATGCTTGTAGGGCCAATAATTTTCTAATCAGTGTATTTTGAACCAGTGCCTATCTGATTTTATGGATTTGATGTCTCTGCCTTCATGAGATTTTCCAGCTCTGCTATTCTCTGGCCCATAGTGTTATTAGTGTTTTGCTCATTTTGGAGTCCCTGAAAAGGCCTCAGTGCAAAAGAAAACAGTCCAGAATTCTCCAGTTGTGGTTGAAGTCTTTTGGCCCAAATAAAGACATCCCCCCCCAAAAAAGAAAAAAATTCTCTTTTTTGAATTAACTTCTCTAAAGATTTCTTTTCCTGATGGAGGAAATTAAAGGGCTAAAATGATAATGGGAGATAACAGGAACCATCCTACAGGCAGGTATTCAATTTGACTATATAACACACCTGATCCAGTTTTCCAGTTGGCCTTGCATGCAAGTCCAATGCTTTATCTTTAGGGGCCATCCCAATGGTCTGATCCTTACGCATTTGGCAGATAGCACGGTAATACTTAGAAAGATAAACACTTTTTTCTGGAATACATTAAAAGGAGGTAAAGTGTATTTTATCAGAAGTCATATAATGTCTGGTTGTGCTCATCATTGAGACTGACCATGAGGTTAAAGGGATAGCCAAGTCCACATTATTCAGATATATTTTTCTCTTTAAAAGTAAATAGTGATCTGTGTGGTATTTATTATTGAGGAATATTCATCTGTTACAGCAATGTAAGATGGTTTATATAGAATAGTTTTAACAACAGAGGCTAATCCTCATCTGAATAAAAGTATTATTACTTATGTAGACATACTGTATTACCATTATTTCTTTTTTTTTTTTTTGGCCAGGGCCAGGTTTGAACCCGCCACCTCTGGTATATGGGGCTGGTGCGCTACTCCTTTGAGCCACAGGCACTGCCCACCATTATTTCTTTTGTAAATATTTCTTTACCTTCTAGACTAGTTATCTTTCTGGTTATCTTGAAACACTGTTTCAGTGAAAAGTGAAAGATACTGTTTGATCCTTTACTAGAAGCAAAATACTTTTTAAGTAGAAAGTTATTTAACAATGATAAAGATTAAAAATTATTTTTGTATTCCCTCTCAAGAGTCATTGTGGATTCATTTTTTAGCATCATTGATTCTGAATATATAATTCCAAATACTGATTTGTATACTCCTTTTGACATTGTATTTACCAAAACTCCATATTAACCCATGAGTTTTTAAAAACAAAAACAGAACCCTTCATTGTGCTATGATTGACATGCCAAAGCTGCACATATTTAATGTATACAACTTCAGTTTGGGAATCCAGGAATCCTTTAGGTTTTCCTTACTTTTTGTCACCAGATGGCTGAATATCTCACCTTGTACACCTGCTGCATTCCAGAAATTATCTAGGGATCATCAGTGATTATTTTTATAGTATTATCTCTTAATAATACCCTAATTTCATTTCTTTCATCCAGACATTTAGTTGGGTGAGGTTTGTAACCAGTTCCTACTGTGTGCTAGGTGGTTATAATTTAGTGCTGAATGACATGGGTTGGGCCTGCTGTAGAAGAATGTATTAATTATCTTGCTTTGTAATGAATTACCACAAACATAGTAGTTTAAAGCTACACTCATCACACAGTTTTATAGGTCAGAAGTCCAGCATGGTATGACTAAATCAAAGTATCAGCAATAGCTGCGATTTGGGGGGGCTTGGGGTCCTCCTCCTCCAAGCCCACTTATTCTTGGCAGAATTTATTTTCATGTGCTCTGTTACATCTTTAAGTCAGAAATCAGCAAGGTTTATCCTCACATTTTCAGCGTCTCTGACTTCCTCTTGCACACTCAGCAAGGAGATAGCTCTGCTTTTAAGGGGCTGTTTAGATAATCCAGCACAACCTCCCTGGATTACCGAGGGCGTCACATTGAGACTCCGTCTCAAAAAAAAAAAAAATCACAGCAAAGAGAAAATAATAATTATATCATTGAAAACTGGCAAAAAAACAAAGAATGACATGTTAGAAAATAAAGATGTGGACATCCTTAGAGTAAGCAGTTTATCTTAATTGTACAGAGGATGAGAAAGATACAGTCTGAAAATAATGCATGCTAAAAGGTTTGGGGGAGATTAACATCACCTACATGTGGAACAAAAGATGAGAACATTGGTGACTAATTCCAGGTGTTGAAAGGGGGAGGTAAGGAACAAAGGGAGCTATGACTTGATATGTGTATGAGGCCTCAGAGGTGAGCAGGGACCATATTATTTTGGGATGTTAAGTGGATTTTAATTTATGTATTTATTTTGAGACAGTCTCACTATGTCGCCCTCAGTAGAGTGCAGTGGCGTCACAGCTCACAGCAACCACAAACTCTTTGGGCTTACATGATTCTCTTGCCTCAGCCTTCCAAATAGCTGGGACTACTGGTGCCCAGATAATGCCTGGCTACTGTTTGGTTGTAGTAGTGATTGTTTGGCAAGCCCAGGCCACCAGCTCCAGTATATGTGGCTGGCACCCTATCTACTAAGCTACAGGTGCCGAGCTTGGACTTTAATTTAATTATGAAGTGAGGGCAGGTGGCAGGGCAGGAATGAAATATGAGTTATAAACATTTCATCTACATCAGAAACATTTGTTAGAAATGTTAAAAGTGTTGACACCGGGTGGCGCCTGTGGCTCAAAGGAGTAGGGCGAAGTCTTGATTGTGGTCTAACATCAGTTTTTTAAACAAGCTCTTCAAAGATTTTGATCCACACATAAATAGCAAAAATGAAACCTATTTCAGTAATCACCAACTGTACTGGTTTACTCATTAATCTCTACATTCTTCCAGATTTGAATTTTACAACAGCATTTTAGTATTATCTAAGATATTTCAATGTTCTTCTTTTCTTCCATAGAAATCTACATCTTCTCATCTAGAAAAATCAAGTACTTCTGTTCTTTATTTTCTTTCAGATTTGCATTTGAAGGATGAGATAATCAGTTATGAGGAAATACCCACTTTTGAAAAACTTACATCTTTTGTTCTACATCAGAAAGTTCTTAATCAAGAAAAACCATGTGAATGTCAGGAATGTGGGAAGACTTTTTGTCAAGGCTCAAAGCCTGTTCAACATGAGAGGATACATCCTAGTGAAAACCCCTGCAAATGTGAAGAATGTGGGAATAATCTTAGTAATGAATTTCAACTCACTACACATCAGAGATTGCATGTTGATGAGAAACTGTATAATCGTAAGGAATGTAGGAAGGGCTGTAGTGCCTTTCCATGCCTCATTCAACATCAGAGAGTTCACATTGTTGAGAAGCCCTATTTAAATGTAAGGAATGTGTGAAGGTTTTTTTGGGGGGATCAGCTTTTATTAAATATGGGAGAATTCATATTGCTGAGAAGCCACATGAACTTAAGGAATTTGAACAGACCTTTAGCAGTAACCATCAAAAAAAAAGTAACCATCAATTTACTGCACATCTGAATACTCATACTTGTAAGAAACCTTTTGAGTGTAGGCAGTGTTATAGTAGTTCATACCTTGTTCAACATCAAAGAATCCATTTTGGTGAGAAACCCTATGAATGTAAGGAATGTGGGAAAGCTTTTATAGTCCATGCAAAACTTAACTTGGCATCAGAGTACTCACACTGGTGAGAAACCTTTTATATGGAAGGAATGTGGGAGGGCCTTCAGTATCTTTTCATACTTTGTTCAACATAAGCAAATTCATACTGGCAGAAAAACCCTGTGGATGTAAAGAATGTGGGAAGGCCTTTAGTACAAGTTCACCCCTTGTTAAGCATCAGAGAATTCATACTGGTGAAAAAAACCTATGAATGTGAGCAATGTGGAAAAGCTTTTACTGTGTATGGACAATTTACTTGACATCAGAGTATTCACACTGATGAGAAACCCTTTGATTGTAAGGAAGGTGGGAAGGCCTTTAGACTTAGTGCATTTCTTAATGCACATCAGCAAATTCATGAAGGGATAGAGCCCTTTGAATGTAAGGAATGTGGGAAGGCCTTTAGTTGCACTTCATACCTTGTTCAACACAGAAGACTTCATACTGGTGAGAAGCCTTATGAGTGTAAGGAATGTGGCAAGGTCTTTAGTACTGGCTCATACCTTGTTCAGCATTAGAGAATTCATACTGGCGAGAAACCCTATCAATGTAAAGAATGTGGCAAGGTCTTTATTAGTCACCACAACTTACTGTACATCAAAGGGTTCATACTGGTGAGAAGCCCTATGAATGTAAGGAATGTAGCAAGGCCTTTAGGGTACACATACACCTTACATACCATCAAAAAAATTGTATTGATGTGAAGCCCCACAAATGTAAGGAATGTGGAAAGACGTTTATTCTTGCCCCATACCTTGTACAACATGGGAGAATTCACACTGGTGAGAAGCCCTATGAATGTAAGGAACATGGGAAGGCCTTTAGTTCTGGCTCATACTTTGTTCAACATCAACGAATTCATACTGGTGAGAAACCCTATGCATGTAACAAATGTGGGAAATCCTTTACCATTTATGGACAACTTATTGGACATCAGAGTGTTCATACTGGTGAGAAACCCTTTGAATGTAAGGAATGTGGGAAGGCTTTTAGACTTAATTCATTCCTTACTGAACATCAGAGGGTACATACTGGTGAAAAGCCCTTTAAATGTAAAAAATGTGGGAAGGCCTTTATATATAATTCAGCCATGAAAGGGCATCAGACAAAGCATATGGGTATAAAACCCTAAAAATGTAAGGAATTTTGGAAGTTCTTTCTGTATGGTTCACACACTGATCATCAGAGATTTTATGCTGGTAAAAAAGTTTTGAATGTAAAGAATGTTGGTACACCTTTAGAAAATACTCTTGTCTTAGAGAATTCAGAAATAAGTAATAAGAAAGCCTTCATTTGCCATTTTTGTGTTTATGTCAACATTCATACTGATTGACAATTTAGGAAAAGGTGGGAAATGTTACATAATGCTTACAGCATTGTTAGCATGACATTTTATGTGATGTATTTTAATTGATTGAATGAAAGAGTGAATAAAAATACCTTCCTGAACTTCTTAAACCATTGTCGAAGTTTAGATAATTCACTCTCATATTTTTAAACCAGATAATGTATAATGTAAGTTTTTAGCCACAACATGCATATTAAATATCATTGTCATTGTTCACCTTACAGCTGGTTTGATATTAGTCAGTATATTTACCACTTGGGGAGCCCTGTTTTAAAATGGGCATAATGGAGCCATTTTTTTTTTGTTGTTGTTAAGAAACCATGTCCAATAATTATTCATTTCATCATTATCTTTTTTTGTAACTAGTGAAATTTTGAGAGTAAAACCCTATGGTATAGTTAATCTAAAACCATCTACATTCATTATAGAGTTCTAGATTAGTTTGGATAAAACTTTTGCAAAACAAAAAGGAACATAACAGCATATTGATGTAGAGCTCATCTCTTAAGTTGAATCAAACAATTCTTGAAAGATACCCACTGTTTTAAAGTGTGTAAAATGTTGAAAGTAGCCTATAATCCACATTCTTTGTCTGAAATGCAAGATAAATTGGAAATCAATAATATAATAGCAAAAATACTGTCCACTTGAAATTCTTTTACTATGGAAATCTGAACATTGGGAAAAGTGGAAATAATAGTAAAATTGCCACCATCATTGACAACATTTTGCCTTATTTATTTTATTTCTGCTGCTTTATGTGTATAGTTATTTCTACACTTGAGAAGCTATAGACTTCACATTTAAATTTTAGTCTCTTTTATCTTTGAGCCCCTCCTTCCTATATGACTTTGATTATTCAAAGAGTTTAAGGAGGTTATCTTATATGAGGTCTGATAATTGTGAACTTGCCATGGTGTACTTACATTGGCAGCACTGTATAAACAGCTCAGTAAGGGTTCATAACCTTGGCATATCAGTGTCTCACAGTGTGCTTGTGTCAATGTAGTGGGGTCTTGCTAAGTAGTGTTCATTGTTGTTTTTGTGTGCTGTCACAAGAATGCAGGAGCTTGAATCAGGGCAATAAATAAACATTTTGTTAAACTTTGCAAGAATGGAATTGAAATCAGGGACATGTTAGTCCAAGTTTATCAGAATAATGCCATGAAAAAAAGGGCAGTGTACAAATGGATGAAGTATTTTCTGAAGGGAGAGAAAGCATCACTGATGAAGAGAGGTCAGGGTGGCCATTAATGTGGAGAACTGATCAAAACATTGCAAAAAATTGTCAAACTGTGGGTCAAAATCGTCAGCTGACTGTGAGAACGTAGTAGACCAAATGAGCACCAGTAGAGAAATAGGAAAATCTTAACTGAGAATCTTGGCATGAGAAAGGTATGTGCAAAAATGGTCCCCAAAGAGCTCACTGATGAACAAAAAACAAAGGACAGTTTGCTAAGACCTTTTGGAGAGACAAGACAATATTTTGGGCCATGTTATTACAGATGGTGAAACATGGGTGTAACCAACACAACTAACACAAAGTGTCAAAGTACACAATGGAAGTCAGCCAATTCTCCACAATCAAAAGTTTTGTCAGTCCAAATCAAGAGTCAAAATGATGTTGCAAACCATTTTGATATCAGAAGGATTATTCATTGTCAATTTGTACCAACTGGAAAAACAGTGAACCAAGTTTACTATTCAGAAGTGCTGAAAAGGTTGGATGAAAAAGACAAAAAGGAACTAAACTTTTCATCAGTAATTCATGGCCTTTGTATCAGAACAATGCACCAGCTCACACAGCACTGTACGTGAGGAAGTTTAAATGAATAACTGTATTGGAACATACTCCCTACTCACCTCATCGGCCCCTAATGCCTTTTTAGTTTACCCAAAGATAAAGTAAGTATTGAAAGGAAGACATCTTGGCTTGGCGCCTGTGGAACAGTGGTTATGGTGCCAGCCACATACACAGAAGGTGGTGGGTTCAAACCCAGCCCAGACCAGCTAAAACAATGATAACTGCAACAAAAAATAGCTGGGTATTGAGGGGGGAGGGTGCCTGTAGTCCCAGCTACTTGGGAGGCTGAGGCAAGAGAATCACTTGAGCCCAAGAGCTTGAGGTTGCTGTGAGCTGTGATGCCACACAGCACTCTACTGAGGGTGACATAGTGAAACTTTGTCTCTAAAAAAAAGAGAAAGGAAGGAAAACATCTTGGTGACATTGTGAACATAAGGGTAACAGTCTAACAGCTCTGATGGGTATTCCAGAAAAAGTTTTAAAATTGCTTTGAAGTGGGGCTACATGCTAGTCATAGCTTTCCAAGGGGAGTACTTCCAAGGTGCTATACTTTAGCAATAAAGTATATAGCACTTTTTCTAGGATGAATTTGTGAACTTAATTGTCACAAGAAAACTAATTTCATGGCTACAAACATATAGAAAACTTATTAAATTGCATATATTAAATAAATGAGGTTCAGACTTCAAAAAGCCTTCATTTCCCAGTTATTTTATATTTTCCTATTATCTACATTTTATAGGTTATTCACATCTATTACATCTATATGGTGGAAACAGAATATAATGGTGTGCTACTGCATAACTCTTTTAAACTCCATATTCACAGACACCATGTAGCTTGAAATTGGCTTTGATGAAAGTATTTACACCTGAGGCATTGGTAAACACTACAAATCAGAGATTGACTTATAGTTTATTGGCTGTGTAGGCTTAAGAGAGTGGAGAATATGTTAATAATTCAGATTAAACTCAAAAGCATATCATGTCCATATTGTCTTTTTCTTTTTTTTTTTGAGACAGAGCCTCAAGCTGTCACCCTGGATAGAGTGCTGTAGCATCACAGCTCACAGCAACCTCCAATTCCTGGGCTCAAGCGAGTCTCTTGCCTCTGCCTCCCGAGTAGCTGGGACTACAGGCGCCCACCACAACACCCATCCTTTTTTTTTTTTTTGGTTGCAGCCGTCATTGTTGTTTGACTGGCCTGGGCTGGATTCGAACCTGCCAGCTCAGGTGTATGTGGCTGGTGCCTTAGCCTGTTAAGCCACAGACGCCAAGCCATGTCCATAATTTTCCATTGTGAACAGCACAAAATTTTGAGGAAATATTCTTCTAATACTCAAAAATTAGCCTATAAAGCAAATAAGTCACTGGGATCATTGATGAATGACCAGAGTTCCAAAAATGTTCTTTACTGTTCACTGTATGTTAATGAAAACAAAATATCAATGCATACTTATTTTTTAAATAGACAAGAGCTATGAATAGACATTTCATCAAAGAAGTTATATGGGTGGCAAGCAAAGACATAATTTTAAAAAATGCTCAAAACCATGACTCATTAGAGAAATGCAAGTTAAAACCACAATGAGAGGGCAGTGCCTGTGGCTCAAAGGAGTAGGGCGCCAGTCCCATATGCCAGAGGTGGCAGGTTCAAATCCAGCCCTGGCCAAAAACAGCAAAAAAAAAAAAACCACAATGAGATACTAGTACTAACATCTCTATTAGAATGACAATCATTAAAAACACAGATGACAGCCAATATTGGTGAATATGTAAAAAAAACTGGAACTCCTATTCTCTATTGGGATCTAATATGATATAATCACTTTAGAAAAAAATGCAGCAGTTTCTGAAAATGTTAAACGTCCACCTGCATTACTCTGCAACAAAGGTGTTATACTCCTAGATAATAACACTAGAGAAATGAAAACATATGCTCACACAAAGACCTGCACGTTCATGGTTATGGGAGCTTAATGTGTAATAGCCATAAACCCATATGAACATAATAGAAGAAAAGGTAGGAGTCCCATGAGGAGAGAGAGAAAAGGGGAAAGAGAAATTATTTCTAGAAATAATGGCTAAGAACTCCCCAAATTTGACATAAGAAATAAACATCCAAGCAGCTCAATCAAAGAACTCAAAGAAGGATGAGCTCAAACAGACCACATGGAGACACATTCTAATTAAACTGTCAAAAGACAGAGACAAGAAAAGAATATTGAAAGCAGAAAAGAAAAGTAACATCACAATGATACTCAAGAAGATCATCAGATTTTTTTCATCAGAAACTTTGGAGGGCAGAAGGCAGTGGGGTGATAAGTTCAAAGAGCTGAAAGAAAAGAATCATCAAGAATTCTGTATCTGACAAAACTACCTTCAAAACTGATGGAGAGGGCGGTACCTGTGGCTCATTGAGTAGGGCATTGGCCCCAAATGTGGACGGTGGCGGGTTCAAACCCAGCCTCAGCCAAACTGCAAAACAAAAATAGCCAGGCATTGTGGTGGGCACCTGTGGTCCCAGCTACTCAGGAGGCTGAGGCAAGAGAATTACCTAAGCCCAGGAGTTGGAGGTGGTGAGCTGTGTGATACCACAGCACTCTACCCCGGGTCTTAGAGCGAGACTCTGTCTCTACAAAAAAAAAAAAAAACTGAGGGAGAAGTTAAGACTTTCTCATCTGAGGGATTTTGTTACCAACAGAACTGCCCTGCAAGAAATGCTAAAGGGAGTGCTTCAACTTTTTCTTTTGAGGCAAAGTCTCACTATGTTGCCCCTGGTAGAGTGCTGTGGCGTCACAGCTCACCACCTCCAACTCCTGGGCTTAGGTAATTCTCTTATCTCAGCCTCCCAAGGAGCTGGGACTATAGGTATTTTCTGTTGCAGTTGTCATTGTTGGTTAGCTGGCCCAGGCCAGGTTCAAATCCACTTTGGTGTATGTGGCTGGCACCACAACCACTGTGCTTCAGGCACCAAGCCAGGAGTCCTTCAACTTGAAAGAACATTAGACAGTAACTCAAAGCCATATGAAGAAATAAAGATCCTAGGTAAAGACAAATACATGGGAAATTTAAAAGCTTCTCATTATTGTAACTTTGGTTTGTAACTCCACTCTTTGTTTTCTACATGATTTAAGAGACTAATGCACATTGATCTGTTTTTGGACACACAAAGTGTAAAGAGGTAATTTTGTGACATTGATAACTGATGGTTTTGAGGATGGAGCTGTATAAGAACAGAGTTTTTGTATATTATTAAAGGTAAGCTGGAATAAGTTCTAACTAAAGTATTATAACTTTAGGATGTTACATGTAATTCCCAGGATAACTACAAAAAAAAAGTTAAAGATATACACAAAAGAAAACAAGGAGAGAATTAAATGTTTCACAAAAAAAGATAATCATGTAGGAAATGAGGGACAAGAAAGCTATAAGGCACACAGAAAACAAACAACAGAATAACAGAAATAAGTCCCTTATTAGTAATTACTTTACATGCAAATAGACTCTCAAATCAAAAGACAGACTGGCAGAATGGGTTAAAAAACACAAAAAAGAAACCACAAAAATGCCCATGATCCAACTATAGTCTATCTACAAAGACACACATAGGCTGAACATGAAAGGATGGAAAAAGATATTCCAAGTAAATAGTAATTAAAAGAGAATAGGGGGCAGCACCTGTGGCTCAAAGGAGTATGGTAGGGTGCTGGCCCCATATACTGGAGGTGGTGGATTCAAACCTAGCCCCAGCCAAAGAAAAACTGCAAAAAAACCAGAATGGGGTACTTATACACTTTAAAATACACTTTTGAGGCCGGGTGTGATGGCTCATTCCTGTAATCCTAGCACTCAGGAAGCAGAGGCAGGTGGATCACCTGAGTTCAGGAGTTCAAGAGCAGTCTGAGCAAAAGTGAGACCCCACTCTAATAATAGCCAGGAATTGTGGTGGGTGCCTATAGTCCCACCTACTTGGGATGCTGAGGCAAGAGAATCACTTGACCCCAAGAGTTTGAAGTTGGTATGAGCTATGAGGCCACGGCACTCTACCAAGGGTGACAGAGTGAGACTCTGTCTCAAAATATAAACAAAACAACAAAATACACTTTAAAATCAAAATAAGGTTCCAAGACATAATGAAAGACATTATATATTAAGAAAAGATTCAGCATAGCAAGGAAATATAATAATTAGAAGCAATTATGCACTTAATAATGGACCTTCAAAATGTATGAAGTAAAAACTGACAGAACTGAGAAAAAATAGGTAATTACACAATAATAATTGGAGACTTCAATACCTCACTCTCAATAATGGATGGAACCAACAGCCACGAAATAGAGGACTTGAACAACATAATAAACCAATTAGATCTAACAGAAATATAGAACACTCTATCTAATAATAACAGACTACATATTCCAATCAAGTGACATGAGATATTTTCCAGGACAGACCGTATGTTGTTGGGCCACAAATTCAGGCTCAATGGAAATAAAAAGATATATATTATGCAATGTATCTTCCCTGACTATAACAGGAAATACATGGGAAGGCTGGGAGCGGTGCCTGTGGTCCAAGGAGTGGAGCACTGGTCACATATACCAGGGGTAGCAGGTTCAAAACTGGCCCTGGCCAAAACTGCACAAAGAAAGAAAGAAAGAAAACAAAAAAAGAAAGAAAATAGTGACTAATTCTCACATAAATTGGATTCAATTTTGACCAAAGTACATTACTTAAACATTAACTTTTAATTCAATATTTTTTCAAATTCAACTTGTTAATATGTTGTTTAGGATATTGCATCCTCATTTATAAGTGAAATATGTTTGTAATTTCCCTTTATAACAATACATTTTCTCCAATTTTAATATCAAGTATATCCAGATTAAGTAGAATGATTTTGAAATATTTCTTCTTTTTCTATTGTCTATAAGATTTGGCATGATCTGTTTTTTGAAATTATCTTTTACTTTTATTTATATAATATTAGTTGTCAATTTTTTGAGACTTTGAAAAAAAAATAAGTTAACTTATGACTCCATATTGAGCCTCAGAGTTAAAGCATTCTATAATAGACATACTCTTGACAATGTGAATGTTACTGTCTTTGCATTATTATTATTAATGTTGCTTAATATTTCAATGCAGTAATCGACTGATTTCTTTTCTGAATGTATTAATCTTTGTTCATTCTTTACAAGGTTCTTGTTTCTGGTCCTTATTGTAAACATTGTTATTGTTATTAAATTTTAAGCCTTTTTAATTCTGGGAAGGCAAAAAGTGGAAACCTAATAAACACATGTATATAAAAAAAAGTATAAAATAATCAATTTGTCTTGTTTTAAGAAACTAAGTTTGTGTTGTAGCAGCAACAGAAAACTAATTTTAAAAAGTTTCCAAAATAAAAGAAAAACTAGAAAATTCACAAATATGTAGAAATTAAACATATTCATAAATAATGAATATATAAAAAATGAAATTACAAAGGGAATTATAGAATACATAGAGATAAAAGAAAATGAAAATAACAAAAACTTAAAGGATACAACAAAAGCAGTGCTTAGGAGGAAATTTATAGCTATAAATTTCATGTTAAAACAGGAGATCTCAAATCAAAAATCTTAACTTTTCAACCTAACAAATTAGTAAAAGAAGAATAAACTAAACCCAAAGCTAGCAGAAGGAAGGAAATAATAAAGAGTAGAGCAGAGAGAGTTAAAGTACATGCCATAAAAATAACAGAGCAAATCAACAAAAGCAAAAATTGGTTGTTCAAAATGGTTAACAGAATTGACTATACTTTAGCTAGATTGACTAAAAAAACCCTCAAATTACTAATATTAGAAATAAACTGGGAGCATTACAACTGATTGTACAGAAATGAAAAGCATTATAAGAGAGTACTATGAACAACTGTATATCAACAAATTGGATAACTCAGAAGAAATGGACAAATACCTAGAAACAAAATCTGCTAAGACTGAATCGTTTAGAAACAGAAAATCTGAATAGACCTATAAGTAGTGAACACAAAGAATAAAAAGCCTAAAAAAAAAAAAAAAAGTCCTGAACCTGACAGCTTCCCTGTGAATTCTACTAAGTATTTAAAGAACTAACATCCACTGGAAAAAAAAAAAAAAGAAAATGCCATGAAGGCTGTGTTAAACAGTTTGATGAAAACTGTTTCAGATTGTATATGAAACCAGCACATTGTACCCCTTGATTGCACTAATGTACGCAGCTGTGATTTAATAAAAAAAAAATAAATAAAATTAAAAATCTAAAAAAAAAAAAAAAAAAGAACTAACATTAATTCTTCTCAAACTTTTCCACAAAGTTGAAGAGGAGGAACCATTCATTCTATAAGACCAGCATTGCCCTAATACCAGAGCCAAATAGATCAATATCTTTATGAACACAGATGCATAAATCCCCAATCAAATACTAGCAAACCAAATTTAACAGCCTATTAACAGGGTTCTATACCATGTCCAAGTCAGATTTATTCCTGGAATGCTAAGATGGTTCAACAAATAAAAACTAATTAATGTAATACACCAAATTAACAGAATAAAGGGAAAAAAGCATAATTTTTCTGATGAAGAAAACAACATTTGGCAAAATTTAATACTGTTCATGATAAAAAACACACAACAAACTAAAAATTAAGGAAATTATCTCAACATAATAAAAAAGCCATAGATGAAAAACTCAAAGCTAACATCAAACTCAATGGTGAAAGAATGAAAGTTTTTCAATCAGGAACAAAGATGGATGTTCCCTATTTAGCATGGTACTGGAATTCTAGCCAGAGCAATCAGGGAAGAAAAAGAGACAAAAGACATCCAAATTGGAAAGGAAAAAGTAAAATGATCTCTGTTCACAGGTATTACTTTATATGTAGAAAACTCTGAAAGCTACACACACACAACATTAGAACTAATAAATACATTCAGCAAAGGAGCAGGATACAAAATCAACACAGAAATATGAGTAACATTTCTGTAAAATAACAATGAGCAACCCAAAAAGGAAGTTCTGAAAACTATTTACAATATTTACAATAGCATCAAAAAGAATAAAATACTTAAGAATTAAAGAATAAAATACTTTGGAATTAACCAAGGTGAAAAACTTGTACAATGAGAACTGCAAAACATGGCCAAAATTAAATAAAGAGGACATAAATAAGTAGAAAGATATTACATATTCACAGATGGGACAATTTAATACTATGAAGATAATACTACCAAGTGATCTATAGATTTAATGAAATCCCTGTTAAAACTCCAATGGCATTTTTTACAGAAATATTAAAATCCATTCTAAAATTCATATGGAATCATAGGGACCCTGAAAAGCCAAAGGAATACCGAAAAAGAACAAAGTTGGAGGTCTCATATGTCACAATTTCAAAACTTACAATAAAACCACAATAATCAAAAACAGTTTGATACTAGCATAAAGACATATATACACTAACAGAATAGAGATACCCTCACATATATGATCAAATGGTTTTTGGCAAAAAAACCTAGACCAGTCAATTGGGAAAGGACAGTCTTTTGAACAAATGGTGTTGAGAAAACTGGATAACCACATCCAAAAGAATGAAGTTGGACCCTTACCTAACACCATATACAAAAATTAACTCCAAATGGCTCAAAGACCTAAATAGAAAAGCTGAAACTGTAAAACTCTTAGAAAGAAACATGCGTGGCCATGATTCCTTAGATATGACACTAAAGGCATAGGCAAGAGAAAAAAATCAACAAATTGGACTTCATGAAAATTAAAAACTTTCTGCATAAAAGGACACTATGAACAGAGTAAAATGGCAATCTACAGAATGGGAGAAAATACACACCAAGGGATTGGTAACCCAGAATCTATGGAGAACTCTCAAAATACAGCAAGAACAAAACAACCCAATTCAAAAATGGGGAAAAGACTTGAATAGAGATTTCTCCAAAGATTACACACAAATGCCCAACCAGTACCACGCAAACCTTCGTTATTATGAGTGGGAATGTAAAATGGTGCAGCTGTTGTGGAAAATAGTGTGGCAGCTCCTCAAAAGAAACTAAAAATTGAATTAATTACTATACCATCCAGTAACTCCACTTTTGGATATATACCCAAAAGAATTTAAAGTAGGATCTGGAAGAGATTTTTGTACACCCATATTCAGAGCAACATTATTTGCAATAATCAAAAGGTATAGGCAATCCATGTACCCCTCAACAGAATGGGAAAGCACAGGGTGGTATATACAACAGAATTCGATGTGGGCCCTAGAAAGGAAATTCTGATATATGATAGAATACTGATGGACCTTGAGGACATTATGCTTGCCACAAAAAGCCAAACACTTATGACTCTACTTATATATGGTACCTATAGTCAATTTGCAGACAGAAAGTAGAATGGTGGGTCTCTAAGGGCTGTGGGGAGGGGGGAATGGGAAGTTATTGTTCGTTTCTTTGCTTATTTTGTGACAGAATCTCACTATGTCGCCCTTGGTAGAATACTGTGACGTCATAGCTCACAGCAACCTCAAACTCTTGGGCTTAAGCAATTCTCTTGCCTCAGCCTCCCAAGTACCTGGGACTATTTTTTGTTGTAGTTGTCATTGTTGTTTGGCAGGCCTGGGCTGGGTTCAAACCTGCCAGCCTCAGTGTATGTGGCTTGCGCCCTAACCTCTGAGCTATGGGCACTGAGCTGAAATCATTGTTTAACAAGGATAGATTTTCAGTTCTATAAGGCAAAAAGAGTTCTGGAGATAAAAGGTGGTGACAGCTGTACAACAAAACAAATATGCTTAATACCACTGAACTGTTCACTTACAAATGGCTAAGATGATAAATTTTATGTTATGGGTATTTTATAAGAATTTTTAAAAATTTAATACACATAAACCATAAAAAATTGTGATGTGTTCATTCAATAGAGCACTACTTAGCAGCAACAGGAATGAACTATATATACATACAAGGCAGATGATACACAAGATTATTATGCTGTATTAAAGTAATCAGACCAAAAAAAGGGCATAAATACTTTATGATTCCAATTATATAAAATTTTAGAAAAGGCAAATACATCTATAGTGACAAATAAATTGTTTCCTGGGGATGACAAGGAGGGATTATAAAGAGGCATGAGGTAGCTGGGTGGATGATGGATATATTCATTATCATCATTATAGTGTTGGTTCCCTGAGTGCACACATATTTTAAAACTTATCAAATTGTGTGCATCAAGTATGTACAGTGAATTATTGCATGGCAATTACATCTCAACAAAGCATTAAAAGAAACTGTTCCTCATACAAATCTGACCTTACACTCATTTTAGAAAATCAGACAATATGGCAACCTCATGTTGATTCTGCCATTTCTCTGTGCCTTGGCAACAAAGACTGACTGGCTATGTCACAGATGTTACATCCCTGGAGTAAAGGATCTACTTTCTCTTGGTCCCTATTTTCCTGCAAGCACAACACTGGCCTTGAGATGTAGAGTGCAGAAAGCTTGCAGTAATCCACAAATTGGATTATCTGCTCTGTCAGTAACCTTAGGCATAGGACAGAATTGTCCTGACAATTTCTGCAAACCAAACCCTGAATCTTGCACAGCCACATTCAAGGAAAAATTCTTGGATGTACCTTTAGAATAAGTCCATTTCTTCCAGTTTGCTAAGTCTCATCTACTCCCTAGTAATCACACCTAGCATTTCTGTACAAATTATGGTCCCACCTGGGCCCAGGAGGTCTTGTAGTTAGAGGCACCTATCTAATGGTGAACTTCAGGGCAGATGGCTCCTTAGCAGGTGCTAGTTAAATAACATCTGCTTAACAATGTTAGAAAATATGGGAACACCTCCTGAATAACAGACCCAATTCATGCTGCTCTCAGAGGCAATGGAGGCTGTCAACAACAGCCTCTTTCCTCAGCGTAACATAAAAATTCATGCCACTTGGACCAAAATATTAGGCCCACAAAGCCCTACAATTTTGGAGGCCTTGGGCAGCAATGCAAAGGAGACCAAGTGTGGACTGAGAGTTGTTCCCTGCCATCCTGCTGTCCCCTCTGAGGCAAAAACTGTAGAGACCCCTTTAGTTTGACAAACCTTAATTCTGCTCTTAACCCACCCCATACAGTGATCAGAATGTGGAAGATTAAAGGTGGCTTTATCATAAGGCCCTTATTATCACATGAACCAGCAGATTATCAATCACTACCAACATACAGTAGGTAGTTGTCAGGTCAGGTAACCTGGAGGCTGGATAAATCCACAATGAGCATAACATGGGACTAACAACATCCCCTTAAAAAGGGAAATCTTCTTTTATGCCACCAGCAAGAACCACTCAGGTCTTCATAGCCAAAGATGGGTCACACCCACATGAAACCAGCCACACAGGGAGGGAATGACATCTTCTCATGGTCTCAGACCACTTCCAGTTCCCTGAAGGGACAAGAAAGAGAGAGGAGGCCCACCTTCTTGAGCACATTGGAGTGGCCAACACATTCTCCGCAGTGTGTAGAGCTGAGATGCCTTCTGTCGCAAACTCTGACAGTGACAAAACTCTGATACAATATATGGTAAGAAAATGTAACTTAACTCCAGAGAGCTTCCAATGTATCTAACATTCATAGGGAATTTTGCCAGTGTGGATACTTGGATGAACACAGTTCAACTTCTGGCTGATAGCTTCCTTACAAAGTTTGCTCTAAGAGCTTATCTCTGATGTTTGCCTTTCTGTTGAACAAGGGGGGAGCACATTATTTACACTCCTTTCTCTAGTGTGAATTTTCTGATGCCGAATAAGGGTAGGCCTTTGGCTGAAGGCTTTCCCACATTCACTGCATTTATAAGGCCTGTCTGGTTTGTGAACTTTCTGGTGCTGCCTCAGATTGGACCTTTGTCTGAAGGTTTTTCCACAGTCACTGCACTCATAAGGCCGTTCACCAGTATGAAGTCTCCGATGATTATTGAGACTGGAGCTTTGATTAAAGAATTTCCCACAGTCGCTGCATTGATAAGGCCGTTCACCAGTGTGAAGCCTCCGATGGCTGTTAAGGCTGGAGCTTTGGCTGAACAATTTCCCACATTCATAGCATTCATAAGGCCGTTCACCAGTGTGAACTCTCTGATGTTTCATGAGATCAGAGCTTCGGCTGAAGGCTTTCCCACATTCACTGCACCCATAAGGCCGTTCACCAGTGTGAACTATCTGATGTTGAACGAGACTGGCAATGTGGCTAAAGAATTTCCCACACTCAACACACTTATAGGGTCTTTCTCCAGTGTGAACTCTCCAATGTTTAATTAGGCTGGAGTTGCAGTTAAAGGATTTCCCACATTCACTACACTCATGGGCACTTCTGCCAGTGTGAACCCTCTTGTGATGAATGAGGTTAGAACGCTGGCTGAAAAATTTCCCACATTCACTGCACTCATATGGCTTTTCACCAGTGTGAACTCTCTTATGCTGAATGAGGTTGGAGCTTCGACTGAAGAATTTCCCACAGTCACTGCACACATGAGGGCTTTCACCAGTGTGAACTCTCTGATGTTTAATAAGACTAGAATGTTGGCTGAAGAATTTCCCACACTCAGAGCACTCATAAGGTTTTCCTCTATTGTGAACTCGCTGGTGTTGAGTGAGGCCAGCAGCATAGCTAAAGAATATCCCACATTTGCTGCATTCATAGGGCCTTTCTCTGGTGAGAATTCTCTGGTGCTGAACAAGTGTGGATTTGTCTCTGAAAGCATCCCCAAATTCACTGCACTTGTTCTGTGTTTGAATAGTGAGAAAATTCACACCTGCAGTGCTTTTACATTGGTCCTCCATGCTGGGCGTGACCTGATGCTGGAGAAAGGCTGATGTAACCATAAAGTCCTCCCTGCATGCAACAGGCTTCTCTGACAGGTGGTCTTGGAAGGTCTTCCCAGGCAAGGCTCTGTCCTCCTCCCTTCCAATGTATTTGTCTATATTCTGCTGCATGGGCTGCTGGGGAAGGTTTGCCTTGAGCTCACATCTGTTCCTGTATGCCTCACATGTGTAGGGTTTCTGCCTGGGATGTACAGCCTGGTGTTCAGTGAGGTGCAAAATATCTTTCAAGTGTACACTGTGCATGCCACAGGGGTAGGTCTTCTGGGTGGATAGAACTTCCTCCAGATTCCCATCAGGCGACACTTCTATAGAAACACTACACTTGGAAGGTAACTCTTGAACTTCTGTTCCGTGACAAAAATCTGAAAGCAGAGAAATGCAGGTGAAGTTCATAAAAACTCTGATAGAAGGAAATAGCCCCATCATCTATGCCTGTCTGACCCAGAAATGAGTTCATGGGATTGTTGCCAAGATGAGAAGCTTCAGGTCAGGGTAAGAAATAGTCTGCTCTGCAGTACTGTGCCTGCCAGGCCTTATCAGGACCCAGGACACAGGGATGGGGTACGGTACAGCATTAGGTGGAGAGAAAGAGTCTCCAGCCCACTTCTCTATAAAGGCCTTTTGGTAGGGCATTGGCAGATGGTACCTTGTGAGGGCTATGCAGCCAGCATGTCTAGACTCAAGAAAATCTGCTTGCACCCAAGTACGGCATTCAAGGACTTTAGGAAAATGTGGGCACCTCATAATATTAAGTGTAAGCTGATGGACAGTGCTGCAGAGGAAGCTCTGGAAAGAGTGAAACATAGAGGCCAGAAAGGTGGAGCACAGCCAGGGACCCAAAGGTAGCAATGACAAGTAATGTGTCAAGAAAGGGGAAGGAAAGGTAGAGACAAAGTATGGCACCCAACAATTATGAACATGAGAAAAGATGTGGGTATGATTTGAACACAGTGGTGGCATCATATCTTCCCTTTCTAGTCCAACTTACCAGAACCAGAACTGCAACAAGCCCCTCTTGCCATGGCTGAAGTCATATCCACACAGTCAGGTACCCAGGGCTGTTTCCCCATCTCCAGTTGGGCAACCACATGGGACCTAAAAGACGTGAGTCCTAAAGGAAAGACGGGTAGGTTAGCAACTGGCACCTGCCCAGGTAAACTACCTCACTACAGACCCCAAGAAAGAAAATTAAACATTACAAACAGAATGTACAAGGGATGTTGGGCAGGAACATCCAGGGGTCACAGCAAATAGCAACCACACAGTGCTTGGAATTCCCAGAAGAGTCAGGGTTAGGAAATGTTAGCAGAAGGCAAAGAGCAGAACAGAACCACAGAACCATTAATGATCTAGACAATTACCCAGGTGGGGAGCAGTTAAGCCACATGGGCTCCATGGGGCTGCCTACAAAACTCCTTGTGCCTGGACCATCCCTGCAAAGCTTTGGCAACAGGTGTGGGGGCTGCTGAGGGAAAGGAGGATCCACTCTACACAGCTCACCCTGGAACTCACAACACATATTCCAAGAAAGGGGGGAAGGAAGGAAAGAGCAAATGGGGACAGGCCGAGATGAGCTCAGAAGCTCAGGGTGGATGTGACAGCCTTACCCAGTGAGGCTATCAAGGCGAAGTTCTCCAGCATCACATCACAGTACAGGAGTCTCTGAGCCTCATCAAGGAGCCCCCACTCCTCCTGGGAGAAGTAAATGGTCACGTCCTCAAAAGTCACACAGCCCTGCCATGATGGGGACAGTTCATTCCATGATCAGCCTCTCTCCTCAGGACCCTTAATCCATACCCTACTCCTCCTCCCCACCTCCCCACCTCTCAGGCACCCTGGTTCCCACAGCTCTTATTGTTTTTTCCTGCCTCACATGCCACTGCATCAGCCTGCAGCCCTGGGCAGACGGACACCTCAGAGTGCTGGGCCTCCTCCCCTCTTGGCTCCTTCCCCTGGTTCAGCAACATCACACTTCTCAGATGCAAATGTGGGCTCAGTCTTCTCCCTCAATTCCAGGCCCAGGTCAGTGGCTTGCACTCACTTCCACATGCACTTTGCTCACTGGACAGCACCATCCTCACCACTCTGGATCTCACCATTGCACCCCTGACCACACTGCTGCTCTCTCCCCCAAGGTGCACACTACGGCCATCTCTGTGGACTCCTACATGTCACCTTGAACATGGCATCCAGAGAGTGCTTGGCAAATACAAACAGGACCCCAATCTGCTCCAGACCTTCAATGACTCCCACTGCCAAGGGCAACATCCACGCCTGCTTTGGAGACTCCCCACCCAGCCCTGTTCCTAGCTTCAATCTAAGCTACCCAGAGCACACACAGGTGTCAGACACCATCAAGACACCCACCCACCCAGAGCCAGCATCTCTTCAAGTAGCCCCATTTGCCCTGGAGCTAATTCCTCAGCCTCAGTGAAAGTCTCCAGGCTCCATCAAAGTCACCACAAATAAGAACCTGGTGACAGGTGGGTGAATAAGCCTAGTTCACACTGTCATGTTACCTCCATTACTACTAATCCTCAGGATCCATCTTGCATCTGTGCCCCCTGGTAAGGTCTGACCACCTGCCAGACACCCTGTTCCCCACACTCAGCCCCACTGTCACAACCACTACTTCCTCATCTTTCTTTATGATGCCAAGAAGCCACCCATGATCCCCCCCTCAGCAAGATACCCTGCTCCTGGTTCTCCACCCCACCTTCTTTTTTTCAACACCGTTGTCACCAAAACCTGAAAGTTCACCCTCCTAAATGTAGCACACATTCTTGCCCATATTCTAGATGCCATGTTTTAGTTGCTTCTAACTATGGAAATAAACCAAGACCAACCAAATGATAAAAGCCAATACTATGTATTCAGAACTTGCTTGAGCAAAGGAGTCAGTCACTGTCACCTGCATTTTGGCAGGCAGGGGAGATGAAAGGGAAGGTTTCAGCATACCCTGACTGGAGGCTGTTAGCATGGAGCAGTCAGCAGGCTAACTAGAAGTGGGCATCTGATGCAGCTGGATAGGGGTCATTTTTGGCTTTCTCCAGTTGGTACTCAGTTGGAAGCAGGAGCAAAAATTAGGAAAGTTTTCAGCTATTAATCAATCCCTGGCCATTTGGGATCCATCCTTACAGAACTTATTGTTTTAAATTCCTGGATTGTCACCTCAGATAGCAATCTGGCTTCCTGCAAGCTGTATATACAGCAGGCCAGTTTCCTGGTTTGTTTATTGTAGATAAGGGGGTCGGTTTCCTGGGCAGGTTGTAGGTCCAAGTTCTATTTTTACACATGGTCTGGCCATTGTCCACTTGTATATTCAGTTTCTCATAACCTAACAGCTCCGAGAACTACATCTGTATGTCCAGCTACCCACTCTTCAGCTCTACACAGGGGAGCCTGAAACAGCACAGCCTGTCTACTGTTTCCAAAGAAAAGTCCTCCTGCAACCAACTTCTCTGTCTCAGTTGATGGTTCATCTACCCTTACAGGTGCTAAAACCAAACACCATGGCTTTATCCCTTCCTTTCTGACCCTCTGCATTAGAAAATTTAGTCATACAGACTTAAAAGACAGACTCAGAATTCAATCACTGACTCTACCTCTAATCCCCATCCTAGTCGGGCCACCAGCACCACTCTAGAAAGGACACCTGGACTAGAAAGGACACTCCGCACCCTCACCCCACATTTGCATTTACTTTCCATCCATAGTGTGCCTCCTAAGACCTGAGTCAGATCATGTTCCTCTGCTCTCAACCTTCCATGCCTCTCAACACCCCCAGGACAGAGGTCCAGTTCCCAGGCCTGCCATTCTAGGGCTGTAGTTTGCGTACCGGTTCTCTGGTCGCAAGCAGATACAAGAACAGTGACCTTGGCTTTCCTGAGCACTCCCAACTCTGTCCCCTCCTGGGCATTGGGACATGCTGGTTCTTGTGCCTGGGGAACCCTTTCTCTCTTCATCCCATTAGATTTCAGGATATCTATATAATTCCTGCCCCAGATTCAGGAGGACCCTAGGCTGGGAGTGACTGCCCTGACTCAAACGCTGGGAGACGGGAAAGGGGAGAAGTCCTGGAATAACGCCCAAAACGCCCTTTTCTATCTCAGCGCCCAAAACAAGAGGTCGGGAGGCTAAAGGCTGAGGGCCTGCAAGCCCAGCCACTCACCTGAACGGGGTCCATCAGCGTCGCCGCCGCCATCGGAAACTGTGAACACAGCGGGGCGGTAAGGGTGACCGAGGAGGGTCTCACGGGCTCAGCCTACCACCTGCCTTGCCGTGACCCTGAGTTGAGCGTGCCACTCCCAGCCTCAGTAGCCCCCAGCGTAAAATGCGCGCGAGGATCAGGGCGCAGCCTCTGGAGCGCGGACAGCGCGCGGCCCCGCAAGACACCCCCAGTTCAAGGGGAGTCACAGTGGTACAAAGGTACTAAGGTGGGTCATAGCCTCACTGTCCTTCCCTGAGTGGCCCCTTCCCGCGCTGGCCCAGCCTCAGGTCTTCCCTCGCCTACTGGGGACACAGCAATGACTGGCCGGGCCGCAACGCAGGAACTTCCGGCCCGCATCTAGGCGGCCAGAAGAATCGTGCTCTCCGGGGCTGTCATTGGCCCGGCGCAGTCCGCTGACGTAGAAGCAACAGCCCGGGAGTCGGAAGTTTACGTTCTGCCTGAGGCTGAGGGCGGGGCAGGGCGGGGCGAGGTCGCGGCGGGGGCGGGGACAGGGCGACTGGGGGCGGGCCCAGGGCGGACCCAGTCTATTCGCCGCAGCTTGGCCTGTGGCCGGCGACCTTCCCTTAAAGGGGCAGTGCCCAGCCTGCGCCGCAGCCCAGCGCCGATCCCCGCCTGCCCGCTGAGGCCCTGCGGGAGAGACCCAGTCTTTGCCCTTCCCGCCCGCGTGGGTTTTCACGAGGCCCTTCGCCTCTCATTGAGGGACACGGGCTCCCACTGAGAAGAAAGTGATACCTAATTGGAGCACTGACGTTAAAAAATGTTCGAATTCAATGCTTCTCAAACCAGTAATGTCACCATCACATGGGTGAAAATGCATGTTTGGGGGCAATAACCTAATCCTCAGAAATTCTGGAGGTGGGACCCAGCCTTCTGCGCTTTAACAAACCGTGGGATGGGGAGGAAGAGGGGACTCCAATTTGAGTCTCTAATTTGAGGACAGGGGATCTCATTAAAATCCAATGAATAAAAATGGGAAAAGTAACGTTACTTAGTTCATACTAGGGAAGGAGCCTGTACTCACTTCCTGCTCACTGCGTAAAAGCCGTTATCATCATCATCACAAGACTCTCGGCAAACACTGCTGCGGGAGGCAAGAAAGAGACTCCTCTGTGCGGTCCCTTGGGATAAACGTAAAATGCCATGACCCTAACTCAGGAAGTAGCCTCACAGGTAATGATTATCATTTTTTATGAAAGCACACTGTCGTAACACTTGGCTCCTTTATTTCATTGTCATTTTGATTAGCTGAATTTAAAAAATTTTTAATCAACAAAACTGTATATATTTGTTGTGTTGTAATGTGAGGTTTTAAATATGTATCTATATATGCATATATATATATACACATTGTGAAATGGACAAATCGAGCTAATTCGCCTATATATGCATCACCTCACAGTTATCATTTTTTTGTGGTGAGAAGATGTAAAATCTCTCAGCCTTTTGTAAGGATATAACATACTATTATGAACTATAGTCACCGGATCATACACTAGATCTCTTAAACTTATTCCCCCAGATCTAACTGAAATTTTGTATCCTTTGGCCAATATCTCTGCCTATGAGTGAAAGGATACAGTATTTGTCTTTCTGAGCCTAGTTTATTTCACTTAACATAATGTCCTCCAGGTTCAACCAAGTTGTCACAAATGATAAGATTTCCTTCTGCTTGTGGCTGAATAGTATACCATTGTGTACATAATACCATGTTTTTACTAATCCATTTATCTGTCAGTGGGCATTTCAGTTGTTTCTACGTCTTGGCTGTTGTGAAGAATGCTGCCGTAAAGACGGGAGTGCAGATGTCTCTTTGATTTCAATTCCTTTGGATCTATAAATATTCCAGCAGTGGGATTGCAGGGTCATATAGTAATTCTATTTTTAGTTTTTTGAGGACCTCCTCATGCTGCTTTCCATAATGGCCATACTAATTAATATTCCCACCCACAGTGTATATGGGTCCCCTTTTTTCCACATCCTCCTTAAGGCTTGTTATCTCAATAGCCTTTCCAACAAGTGTAAGATGATAGATAGTTCCTTGTGATTTGAATTCGCATATCCCTGATGACTAGTGATGTTAAACATTTTTTCCATCTATCTGTTGGCCATTTGTATGTCTTCTTTTGAGAAATGTCTCTTCAGGTCATTTGCCCACTTTTTTAAATCAGGTATTTGTTTCCTTGCTAGAGAGTTCTTTGAGTTCCTAATAGATTTTGGATACTGACTCGTTATAAGATGTTTGGTTTGCAAATATTTTCTGCCTTTCTGTAGGTTGTCTCTTCACTCTGTGGATTGTTTCCCTTGCTGTGCAAAAGCTTTTTTAGTTTGATGAAGCCCCATTTGTTTATATTTGCTTTTGTCGCTTCAGCTTTTGGGAGCATATCTCAAAAAATCATTGTTCAGGTCACCGCCATGGAATGACAGGGACATGCTGGGTTTGGCTTGTAGAGAGCCAAGTCCTTACGCTAGGAGTCTCCAGGACCTGTGACCAAAGTACTCATGGCCTAAAATCACCTGAAATGTCATCAGCAGCTGCATCATATTTTTGCACCTCCCAGCAGCATCCACTGGTGAAGAAGGTCGGTGAAAGATAATGCAAGTAAGGAGTATCATGGGGTTGATAATTATAGTAACAGGTGACAAAAATTAGGTACATCCATGCACCATGTTCTATGTCAGGAAATTTGCAGGTGCCATGTCACCTAATCTACACAACAGCTCTGTGAGGTGGGTTTGTCACCACTCTCTCAGGTTGCACATGTGAGAAGGCCCTCAGAGTTTCCTCAGTTGCCCTTCACCATGGCTGGTGAGTAGCATAGCTGGAAATAGAGCCCAGAGAGCTGCACATCTAACCACTGCCCCCCCACACAGCCTCCTACCCAGTATCATCTAATTTAGGTAGGGCCAAGACCCCCTAAAAGGAAAAAGCCATGAAAAATTTAATTGCCCATGTGTCTGACCCCACTCTGGCCACTGCAGCAAAATGTCATAGTTTGGGTGGCTCAAAAACAACAGAAATGTATTGCTCACAATTCTAGAGGCTGGTAAGTCAAAGACTGAGGTGCCAGCAGAGTAGTGTCAGCTTACAGCCCATTTTTTTCATGAACATCTTTCTTTTTACAATAGCCTCACATGGCCTTTGTTTGTTTTTTATGTTTTTTCCAAATGCAGCCATTGCAAGAACTGCACCTGCCTTATAAGGCTCTTCAAGCCTCTTTTATTAGGGCACTAATTCCATTCATTAGGGCTCAACCCTCATCACCTAATCACCTCCCAAAGACACCACCTTCTAACACTATCACACTGGGCATGAGGATTTCAACATACAAATCTTGCAAACACACAAGCATTAGGACTATAGCATTATGTAACTGTAATGGGACAAAGAGGAGTCTCGCCTTGTCTTTGTCACAGACATTCAAGGTTTCAGCTTCATGGGTCACTTTATACACTTCTGCTAGATGCTGACTAAGAAATCTAACAGGAAAAGAGGCCACTCTGCCATCCCATAGAAGCAAAGGACCCCTTCTTGGAGATCTGAGACAGGTGCCAACATTGCCTGGAGCTCCCTGGCATCCAAATCATCCTCATGCCCTGTTGTCTCTGCCTCCTGACACATTCCAGGTTCTGTCCCCTTGCCACCACCTCCAGGATTACCACACTGGGCCAT
The DNA here is from genome assembly GCA_963573935.1 of Arctocebus calabarensis. Classification (NCBI taxonomy): domain Eukaryota; kingdom Metazoa; phylum Chordata; class Mammalia; order Primates; family Lorisidae; genus Arctocebus; species Arctocebus calabarensis. The sequence goes on from CAUYON010099752.1 coordinate 28,914, forward strand.
CTTACCATCAACATACTTCTGGATGTCACAAAGTCCTCCTCCCTGTATGCCCACATCAATTCTTGCATTCTCTGCACAGCAGCCAGAATGATGAGATTTAACCATATCATGTCACTATGTGCTTAAAACCCTCCCTTAGCCCAGAGGAGTCAGAATAAATCCAAATTTCTCATCATGATATGGAAAGCCCTATGTATCTGGCCCTACCTTCCACTCATCCACTTCCAGCCATTGTGTGTGCACCTGGAACCTGAAGCAGACTAAGTCTTTTTCTTTTATTGTTATTTTTGAGACAGTGTCTCACTCTGTCACCCAGGCTAAAGTGCCATGGTGTCATCGTAGCTCACAGCAACCTCAAACTTTTGGACTTAAGAGATCCTCCTGTCTCAGCCTCCCAAGTAGCTGGCACTACAAGGTGCCTGCCACAACACCTGGCTAGTTTTTCTGTTTTTAGTAGAGACAGGCTGGTCTGGAACTCCTGAGCTCAAGCAATCCACCTGCCTTGGCCTCCCAGAGTGCTTGGACTATTCTTGTCTTATCTTCCTCTGTAATGCCACTTCCTAAGATAGTATCTGAAGCTAATAGATACCCAGTAGTTCTTAAATGTATGAAAAAATTAGCTCTTAGGTCAGCCAACACATCCTTTCCTAAAATCATTATTCTCTGTTGCCTATGGGCCTTTACATTTGGGGGACCTCCAGGCTGGGTGCCTCCTATTTCCTTCATTTCTTATGGGAAAACTCAGAGCATTTCCCCCATAGGGTGATGGCATTGACCTCTCTCAGAGGTCAAGAAAACTACTGAAAGTCTCTCTTCAGCTGAGGGAGAAGACCTCTGTGGCTCTGCCTGCAGCTCTCTGCAGAGTTATACTGGAGTCTGTGAGGTTGTCACCTAAAATGCCTCTAATCATGAATTGTTTTTAATCATGTGGCATGGCAATTAAGGTCTGCCTAGTTACAGACTACATGCAACATCCTCATCTATGTTTTTCCTTGGAACAATGGAAAATGTTGAACCAGTATCCTGGAAAGAGTTCCTTTTGCAAGAACCAAATCAAGTTGATTTTCCTTGGTGCGCAGGGCTTGGTTCACTTTATGGAATATAAATTCAAAATGTAATGTGTAAAGTGAGAAGGAAAGAGAGGATGGTTGAAAAACAAACTTTGTGGGGAAAATAACTTGTATTTTCCCATCGTGTAAAGTGGGTGAGTGTGGAAGTAGAGAAGGAGGCAGGGAGACCAGGCAGGAAAACCCAGGTGGCCCCGACTTTCTTCTGCTGCAAAATGTTCTTCCAAGAAATAGAACCCAGGAAATCACCTTTGCTCCTCACGTCTCTGGTCTTCTCCAGTCAAGAATTCCTCACTCGGCTCAGTGCCTGTGGCTCAATGGGCTAAGGCGCCAGCCACGTACACCTGAGCTGGCCGGTTCGAATCCAGCCTGGCCCACCAAACAATGACAGCTGCAACCAAAAAATGGCTGGGCGTTGTGGCGGGCACCTGTAGTCCCAGCGACTTGGGAGGCAGAGGCAGGAGACTCGCTTGAGCCCAGGAATTGGAGGTTGCTGTGAGCTGTGATGCCATAGCACTCTATCCAGGATGACAGCTTGAGGCTCTGTCTCAAAAAAAAAAAGAAAAGAAATTAAAAGATCTAGGCTGGGCATGGTGGCTCACAAAAAAAAAAAAAAAAGAAAGAAAGAAAAGAAATTAAAAGATCTAGGCTGGGCATGGTGGCTCACAAAAAAAAAAAAAGAAAGAAAGAAAGAAAAGAAATTAAAAGACCCAGGCTGGGCATGGTGGCCCATAATCCGAATCCTCTAGGAGGCCGAGGAGGGTGCATGGCCTGGGCTCAGGAGTACAAGACCAGCCTGAGCAAGTGCAAAGCCCCCATCTCTACTAAAAACAGAAAAACTAGCTGGACATGTGGCCGGGTGCTTATAGTTCCACCTACTTAGGAAGCTGAGCCAAGAGGATTGCTTAAGCCCAAAAGTTTGAGGTTGCTGTGAGCTATGACGCTACGACACTCAACTTAAGGCACTCCACCCAGGGTGACAGAATAAGACTCTGTCTCAAAAAAAAACAAAAGACCTGAGAAAGCACTCATCATTCCAAAATTCTTTAAATAAGCATTTCTGAACTATCCTTCGTGAATTATCAGGAATTAGCAGGTTGTCTTGGTCCTCCGGGGATCCTGACATAGCTGTGAGTTTGTAGAATGCACACAGGTTAGTTTCCCAGATGGCCATGAATGAGGCCATGGGCTAACACAGGACAGGAGCAGTCTCCATGGTCCAGACAGGGCTGGAGGCTTCCAACACTAATGTCGCATTGTAGGTTCCTTCTGCTGTCCCCAATAGCAGGCTGTGAACCCACCCTCCAAGAACAAGCTCCTATTCTCGCTAGACGTCGGAATTACCCATAGCACGTCTCAAAAATTACAACATGTGCGCCCCTACATCCAACCTGTTAAATCAAACCTTTGAGGATAATCTGTAATTTTCCAAGTTCCCTATGTAATGTGATGCACAGTCAGAAGGAGTCTCTGCTCCCAGGCATTCTGCAACCCTGGTTTTTTCCAAAAGTCAAAAGATGCCTCCCCTCTCTGAAGTCCACAAAGGAGATCTGTCCATTTTTAAAGGTACCCTGATCACTAAAACCACTTAGAAAGTCTTACTTCCTCCAAGTAATTCCCTCACAGGTGATTTAAATTCCTCATCTTGATTTATCTATCTCCTCGGAGAGGATAAGGAGCTGAGCCTCATTCTTTACTGAAGAAAAATACACAGGTACAGCTAAGATGTGACACGAAATCATATCCTCACCTGAAACTCCCAAGATAAAAGTCTTAGCACCATCAGACACTTTATTCAGTTCCTCGCTCATTCATTCAACCTGCATTTCCTGAGAACTGACTGTGTCCGTCTCTGTGACGGTACCTGCATTAGCCCTGAAGCAGCTTGTAACTTAGTAAGGAGGAGACAAACCAGTTGACCCCAGTCCAGCGCATGTGTTGGGATGGAGCTACAAACAGCATGCTACGAGAAAACAGAAGCAGGGGCTTAAATCATCTGCAAATCAGGGAAGACTTCTTAGAAGATACGCTGCTAAGGCTGAATCTTCAAGAATTAAGTAGGAGTTGGTTGGGCCAAGAGGGAAGGAAGGAAACTGTGGGCAGAGAAAACAGGTGCAAACACACGGAGGCAGAGAAAAACTCGGCATGCGGAGGGACCCACAAATACAGAACTGCTGTGAGTTGGCTGCTTACAGTTCTAGTGACTGTAACAAAGTGGTCAGCAGAAGGAACCAGGCCTGGTATGGGCACGTCCATGTGGTGCATGTCTGGTCTATGGAAATGGGTCAAGTTCAGGAGGTGATCAGTGTAGGGGGGGTCAGCTGTGGAGGTTCTACCGTAACATGCTCTTTCTGGAGTTTTCTTGGGGTAGGTGAGAGGAGAAACAAACCTGGGGTCAGATGATTAATGTTTACATGGCGGGGGGTTGGATTTTGTCATAGAGATATGGAGAACAACTGAATAGTTTTAACTGAGTCAGGGGGCCGGGAGCAGTGGCTCACGCATGTAATCCAAACACTCTAGGAGGACAACATAGGTGGATTGCTCGAGATCAGGAGTTCAAGACCAGCCTGAGCAAGAGTGAGACCTCGTCTCTACCACTAAAAATAGAAAAACTTGCTGGGTTGGGTGTCCTGGCTATAGTCCCAGCTATCTGGGAGGCTGAGACAAGGGGATTGCTTGAGCCCAAGAGTCTGAGGTTGCTGTGAGGTGTGATGACACCAGGCACTCTACCCAGGGTGCCAAAGTGAGACCCTTTCTTAAAAAAAAAAAAAAATAAGCGTTCTGGGGTCACATCTACGTGTTGGAAAAGTCTCACTGACAGAATGTGCGGGAGGCTCCGAATGGGGCAATGCTCTGGAGGCCAAAGGGCCCTAGACAACTGAGATCATGACAGGTCGGAGATGAGGAAACAGATTTTACAGACATTTACAAGCCAGAGTTGTCAGGACTTGGTGACCGACTGGAGTGCATGAACAGAACAAAACATTGTGGGCCTTCCAGGGCTCTGGAAAGGGGTAGGGCAGAATGTGGGATCTGAGCTGGGGCTCCAGGCCAGGTTGCTTGGAGCCAAAGCCTTGTTCTGCCATTTTCCTGCGATGTGAATGTGGGCCCGTTATTTACTCTCCCTGGCTGTCTGCACCCCACCTAAGACAGGGGTGTCACAGAGGCGTACCCGCTTCATAGGATCATCGTGAGGATTCAATTAGTTCATATACAACATGTTAAGTCCACACAGCAGTGTTACAGTGGCGTTAGCTTTTCTAGATGTGATTACCTTCTGCGTTTTTTTTTTATTTCCTAGGCTTCCCCAACATTAGAAAGTTCAGCTACAATGGGACCTTTACCTGACAAATACAAACAATGGAACCTAATAATATGTACCCTCATATGAATCGGAAATTTAAAGAAACAATGACAATATAAAAAAGAAAAAAACTTAGAAATGTGTAAGACTGATCGTGGGACTCACAGTACTCAGAACACGGGCCCACAAAACAGTTCTCAAGTTGTCCTCTCCTAGTCCTGTTTTTATTCTTCTATGTCTAGTCTCTCAGTATTTAAAGTCTTCAGTATGTGTATTTTGTCTATAATCCATAGCTTTAAATGTTTTATCCTTAAACATTCCTATTTCTTTCCCTGTGTTTCCATTTTTTTGATCTTCAAGGAGTCTCACGATGTTTTCAGAAGAGATCAATTATTTCCACGTTGAGCATCGCAATGCCTGATTTGTTTTCACCTCAGGTTTTGTCATCTAAACTTGCCTTCCTTTGCCCCGCTTTGCTTCCCGATGCACATGTCAGGGTTCTCCACTGGGCCTCTGTACTGATGGCTTGGGTTCCTCCCCTCCTGCGCCACGTTCTAGAGCCACAACGCTCTCATACTTCGTATTTAACTCATGCCTTCAGACCTTCCTTTGCACAAAAACATAGAAGGAACCACTTTCTGTGATGCCCCAGGCCAGCTCATTACAATAACGTTAAAACAAAACAAAAACAAAACAAAAATCCCCAGATACATTCAACCTATGAATGCGTAGCTATTCTCTGTGGAATGAAGAAATCTGGTTTTGCTTTGTACGGCTCACTTTGTGGGTGCTCAGTAAACTATGCTAAGCTTTAAATTGCTATCCGGGGTATCCCCGGGAGAGGATGAATGCTACATACCAAAAATCTTTTCCTCCATCAAGCTAGCTGATTACAATTGGAGTTTCCTCAAATGAGCTTATTTGATAATTTGTCTCATTACTACTGAAAAGGAAATGAAAAACAAGGACTTGAGGGCAGGAAGCAGTCAGCAAATATGATCAAAGGTTGTGGATGAGATGCTGATTTAGTGAAAATAAATTTTTTTTAAATATTGGTGTCCTATCAAATATTGTATAAATATATTATAAACTTTTTAAACTAGTCATTAAAGTAGTATCGTCTAATATTACAAGCCGTACAAAAGAACTCTATGTGAACAATCTAAAAGCGTCACGTGCAGAGGTCTCTAAACGCAAACCAAAGTATGGATGACACAGAAAACCTACAACCGAGGGCCATTTATTACTTCCCTACTAATTCTAGGTTTAGAATGTACTCGGAATTAGATTGCCCAATTACCCACATCTATATTATATCATCTCTAAGCGCGGTTACAACATCAGCCTCAATCTTGTGGGAAGGACTATAAACAAAGGCCAGTGGGCTAAAGATAGATCATTACTGACACACGCACCAAAGGGGGGTAACGAGGAATAATGAGTATCATCAAGAGAAGAAATGTAGGCTAAATACCAAGAAAGAATGCTCAACAGGGAGGACAGATTAAGGCAAGAACCTTCCAAGATAAGTGATAAAGATCACTGCAACACTGAAATCCATGAAGAACAGCTTTTGATTCATAAGAGCGTTTGATATAGGATTCCAAACAGCAAGAGCGTTAGGAAGTTGGGGGGTGGGGACTGGTGGGCAGGAAAATGCTCTCATTTTAGCCCGGGAAAGTTAAAGAAACAGGGTGATTTCTTCACCTAAGAGGACAGTGTGCATTATTCAACCATCCCTTAGGACGAGTATTAGGAAACAGTGTCATGGAAAGCATGTTGAGACGGCATCACCACTATTCTGAACATTAATTATCACTGTCAAGTACTATACATGTTAAAGACGACCCAGAGGTCACACCGATCCATACTCCTGCTTTAAGTTAAACAAATACCTAGAGTCTGTTTGTTTCTTCAAACTGTTCACTGGAGTTGGAAGGAACAGGGTCTGATAATTTAAAAGGTTTCCACAGCGAAGTTGATAACAAGGAAAAGCAACGTGAAGGTTTGTTCTAATGGAGTAAGGGAGCGTACTTTGTCCTCCAACTTGTAAAATCATAAGTGAACCAATTAAATGAAAATGGTGCAGCTTTCACACATCAGTTATATTATCAAAAAGTTTTTTTCAATAAGTTTATGCACTTTTAATAAGCAACAGCATTAGTCTGTTAAAAAAAAAAAATAAGAACTCTGATGCATTCAGAGCCTATAGATCTAAACCAGACAAAACAAAGCCTCATAAATGTGTTTGTTCATTAATTTTTAAGAAGCCAGACTTTGAGTTGTTATCATGTCAACTGGCACCAAACCATACTCAATTTAGTGCAACTACAAAGTGGAACCCATAGTCTACAATGGCAGGGTTTTTGATCACACTAATTAACAACCATTTTGTTTAAAATAAACAGATACGAGTCTAATTGCCTTTTTTACATAAGAAAGACAAGGTCTTAAAAGTAAAAACATGCAAAAGAGAAGATCAGACAAACGCCACTCAGACAGATAAGCAAAGTGTGTGTGAAAGGAACCCAGAGGAAGTCTGAGTTACTCGCTGGGTCTGACAGCCCAAGGGAGCAAAGGGAATTAGTCGCTCAGAAAGGTTAAGGCAAATGCAGGGGTGCGCGACCTGTAACTACTCATTCTTTCATCATTTCCCCTCACAAAGGGACTGCACCTTAGTTTGTAATATGATAGGCAGGAGTAGGCCTGACAGGTGAAATCCTAATTAGGAAAAGAACCTCTGATTACAAACAAACCATTCCTTCCACCCTCTCCTGCACTGCCAGAAGAGGATGCATTGCAACTCCAAGTTCAAAGATAAACTGGGGGCTGGTTCTTTAAGTCCCAGATGTGTTTGCTGAATTTTTGTCTCCCAACAAATGAGCCCCTAGATCAGTGGCCTGTGTTTTCTAAGGCCCCCAAATGGTATTAACATTAAGTTGATAGCAGCTGGTTCCATAGAACCAATTTTGATTTAACTGAGTTTGGGCAAATGCTGCATTTTCATCTCCCTAGCCCGTAAAAGCAAGTTTCTGGAGATACTCAGAGAAGCCTCAGTTGCCAGAGCTATCAATAAGAACATTATTGGGTGCACTGCCTTATTTTAGTTAACTAATAATATGCTAATTAATATGCTTATCCACATACTGTATGATGTTATCTATGCTGTAACATAAGCCACAAACTATATAAACGTAATATAGAAACAACAACTACTGTATCACCTGTGGTGAGCTATTTTAATATACAGCCAATATAATAGGCATATCACTCATTCTGCACTACATAATACCAACAATATAGGAAATAATAATTTAACAAATCATTACTGATTTTAAACTCTCCAAAAAAATTTTTCCTCTTTGCTTATGAGGTTATTCCTCATCTACTACTCTTTCTATTAATCCTTATATCCTCTGTTCCTAGAACAGTACTATGCAGACAGGGAGCTTTGCAAACTGTCTAGAGAAATAAATTTTAAAACTAAGCAAATATGATCAGCATAAATTGTTACTTACACTCATGATGAGGTTAAAAGATGAAACCAAATCTGCGTTGGTAAATGTTTATCAACTCTCTGCACCCCCCCTAAAATCTTGACTTGTACCATTTGGCAAATTTCACAGTGAAATACCCAAAAAGCTGGATTTCAACCTACCATACAGTCAGTAAAAGACACAGACCATGGCTCACCCAAGCTGGGGCAAGCCCATGGGAGCCATCTCTCTCATACCACCTGTCCAAGCATGAAACCCTTTAAAGCGGGACACAAATTCCCAACAATAGAATTTTAAGTGGACTATCTTGTTTTCAATTATTCACTTCTGTGAAGTTTCACTATTTAAATTAAATAATTGTCTGCAGATCTCACAAAACCTTGGGAGTGTTTCCAGATTTTCTTGTTGAGATCAAATAGCCAAAGAATACAGTGGAACTGGTGTTGAGCAAAGTCAAAGGACACCCATCTTTAAGAACCCAAATACAGGTGTAAGACCTAGCCTCCCACAAATGATTAGGGCTTCAGAGAGGATTCCCAAAGGTCTAGCCTCTCTAATTCTTATGCTATACCCTGATATATTTTATAACATCTCAGTCTCAGAGAGAGACCTATAGCCTAAAAAGAAGTTGTTAGGGTTTTGATGCTAACTTGTCAAGCAATCCTGGATATCTGACTGCTGTCTGTACACACATAAAGACAATACAAGAAAACAAAAAGCAGTGCTCGGGAAAACAAGAAAATCATTTAATATTACTGTCCCTATTAGTAAAAAAAATTGTCTAATAGAAGTTGGCCATTTTACAGTATGCTAAACTTTTTTTTTTTTTCTTTTTGTAAAGACAGAGTCTCACTTTATCGCCTCGGTAGAGTGCCGTGGCGTCACACAGCTCACAGCAACTTCCAACTCCTGGGCTTAGGCGATTCTCTTGCCTCAGCCTCCCGAGTAGCTAGGACTATAGGCGCCTGCCATAACACCCAGTTATTTTTCTGTTTTGTACTTCGACTGAGACTGGGTTTGAACCCGCCACCTTCAGTATAGGAGACCGGCACCCTACTGGATAAGCCAGAGGAGCTGCCCTGGTATGCTAAACTTTTAAAGATTTTTAAAATCTTTTAACTTACATAGATGTGGTTTATATGTATAAAGGATATTACAAATTATTGTCATCTTGATGACTTTAAATGCCTGGAGACCATCAAGCAGGTGGATGAGAGATGAAGTTATCAGTTTTGAAGAATCATTTTAAAATGTGAAATAAAGGGCGGCGCCTGTGGGTCAGTGGGTAGGGCACTACCCCATATGCCGAGGGTGGCAGGTTCAAACGCAGCCCCTGCCGAACTGCAAAAAAAAAAAAAATAGCCAGGCATTGTGGCGGGCGCCTGTAGTCCCAGCTACTCTGGAGACTGAGGCAAGAGAATCGTCTAAGCCCAGGAGTTGGAGGTTGCTGTGAGCTGTGATGCCATAGCTCTACTGAGGGTGACAAAGTGAGACTCTGTCTCAAAAAAAAAAAAAAAAAAGTGAAATAAAAGAAGGAGGTTTTATATAGATTTTGTTTCATATATATTATATCGATAATTTTTCCTTAGGTAGATTTTGGTTTCACAAGGTTTACCAGACAGAACCCCTTTTAGAATCACTTATCTAACAAAAATAACTTGACTTACAAGAAGAAAATTGGTTGGATAACTCCATCTGGACAACATACCCAAAGTAACATCATTTTAAATTCTGCTATCCTGGGGGAAAATTGTACCTATAAGAAAAATTTAGAAGATCACTAGAATCATAATTTCAAATGATTTTAGATAATCTTACTTTCAACTTTATTGATGAGAACACTGGGTGGTCTAACTTATATGGTCACGTTGCTTTGCCTTTTTCTTTACTTTCCACAACTCATTTCCAATGGAAGCAGTAAAATTCAAGAAATTATCAAGTGAATAATACATATTTGATAACATTTCCATAAATGTTATACGTCAAAATTTAGTATATTAAACATACATATAAAACAAAACTTGGTCAGAGCATTCCTTGTAAGGAGCACAAGTACCTCGAGGACCGAAAGGGTGTATTATTCCTCTGTGCGTGCCCGGCACCTACAACGGTGCCGCGCACCAGCGATGTGTGTGAACTGAGCTGAAGATGGTCGTGATGAGAGTGATGTGAAAGGAGTGAGAGACACTCAGCGCTGGCCCTGGGGGCCTGTGCTGCCCCCTCCTGCGCCCACGGCTCTGACCATCCGCTATGTTACTAGAACAATGACTACCTGGCGGGGTAGAGCCCGCACTCCCTAAAGCACAAAATGAATGGATTTTATTAGAGGAAGAGGCAACGGGCTAATTCTGCACTTCAATTAGAAGCAGAAGAGAAAATGTTACCATCACCTCCCAGGAGGGACAGCTGGTGGTGTCGCCCCTAACCTATGCTGAGGGCTGCTACACCGAGGACGGTCTGAGCACCACGGCCCCTTCTCGAACTCCCGGCTCCAGATGTGCAAGGACAGGGGTGCAGCACCCCAGAGTTAGACTGGAGACACGTGTAACAGTTTGATTCCTTTTCTGCCTGTCGAATCTAATAATGAAAAATCAGAGCGGAGATTGTGTATGTCACTGGTTCTGCCCCTTTTTCTTTTTTCTTGAACCCGTTCTTCCTGTGTTTTATAACATCAGTCCGTGACAGATTAGGAATGTAAAAGAATTACTGGTCCTCCTCCCAGACAGCTTCTGGAGCACGGGGGAGACAGCGTTGCTCTGGAGAATTGAACCGAGTTCCAACGCAGACGTGCTACAGCGGCCATGTTTTGCTCAACCACTCAAAGTGGAAAAAATAAAGCCTGAAAAGCCTTTTAACGATGAAAACTGACCTATGGGAGTAAAGGCTGGTCTAAAAACTAGTGAACCAACCATTGTTGTAATTATTTAAGCACAAGTTGGACAAGAGAAAGAGGCTGAGACTCCTCGGCCAGCCCTGCCCCCTCTGGGTTAGGACACCACCCCCGGGTCACATGCACCGCCCCCTCTGGGTTAGGGCCCCACCCCCGGGTCACGTGCACCGCCCCCTCTGGGTTAGGGCACCACCCCCAGGTCACATGCACTGCCCCCTCTGGGTTAGGGCACCACCCACGGTCACATGCACCGCCCCCTCTGGGTTAGGGCACCACCCACGGTCACGTGCACCGCCCCCTCTGGGCTAGGAGTTGCTGGAGGGCAGGGATGGTGTTTTGCTGGAGGGCAGGGATGGTGTTTCATTCATCTTTGTTTGGTCCCTGAACACAGTAGAGACGCACACAAGTTTAATGCTATTACAAAATAAAAACTCGACCAACTCTACCATAGAGATTGAACAAAATGATACCGAACAGCCAGGCTGTGATGTAGTGATTCAGGAGAATGAAAATTACAATCTGAACAAAATTTCACCACACATTTCCAAAATAAAGTTATACGTTCCCTAATCAATAGGGTATTGCCTCCCCATAACACTTCTATCTGTATACTAAAACAAAGTTCTACAATTAAGATTTACATATTTTTATATATTTATTTATTTATATATATATATATATATATATCTCGCATTAGATCTAGTGAAAGAATTTGATGACCCATATACAATCACAGCATCAGCACCAGAATGGTCAAAATGACCACCATTCAAGAGTTTTTAGAAACATTAAATGTCCTGGATGTGAGGGACACTATTGTACATGAATGACAGTCTCACTTTAATTACAAGAAACTACTTTTAAGAGTTCTTTCTCTGGGTTTCAGCTTCTCTCTGGAATAAGGTGAATATTGTTGTCACACTTGCATCAAATGCTATTGTAAGTTGAAGAAGTTGATAAACATTGTTTAGCTATAAGCATTCACCTATTTCTTATTTATACTCATTTATATTTATACTATAAATAGTTACTTATTTAAATATAGCATACTAGATTCTAATTAACAAACTGAGTTTCCTTCTCTTGATGCCCATTAAAACAAAAAATAAAGTTACCTTTAATGGCAGGTACCGGTTAATAAAATAAAAATTTATAATATATAATAAGTAAATATTTTATATAAAATAAGAATTACATGTTTTATCAGCATCAAATTAATTTGTTAGGATGTTAAAAAAAAAAAGCAAAACTTTCCAAAAGGAAACTCAAACCCCTCAAAATCTACAAAATTAAACATGAAAAAATGAACTTGTCTAACACCTACGGAATCCAGAATCTAGAATTCTCTTCTTGTGACATCCAAATGTTTTTGGTAGTATATTGAAAGAGCTTTTCAAATTACTACTGCAGTGTTAGAATTAATCTTGCATTTTCTTCTTTCTTTTGATTTATCATAAAAACTTAGCACTATTTAAACACAGTTTGATATTAAAACCTCAAGTTCATAAAGGATCAAGTTTCCATTTATCCACTAAGAACCCAAGAACACATATGCATCTTTTGTTTGCTCTTCTCTCATTTTATTATTTTCTTCAAAGAAAGAAGGGAAATAAAGGTGCTCTCTTATGAGCTTGTCATTCAATAGCTTTATCGGTCTACTGCAGGATTTATCTTCCTCCAGATTTCACAGTTGATACAGGGAATTGTATTCCTTCCCATCCTCTTGAGAAAGACCTCGCCACCTAGATGCCCAGGATGGGGGCCAAGTGACCTTGAGCTCACTTAATTCTAAACTGAGCCTTTGCTATTCCCATTCCTATCTAACCACCCCCATCCTCCCTGTTATTAATAGTAGTACAATACTATCCTCATAGTTACTTGAAACAAGCCATCTTGGAAGCATCTTTTGCCCATCATCTGGATTTTCTTCCATATCCCGTTGCCAAGTCTTGACCATTCTTCCCCTGAACTCTTTCATACCACCCATTATCTCCATGCATTCTCACTTACACCAGCTTGGGAGCTCATTATTTCTTGCTTGAACCATCATCCAACTCTTTCTCCTTTTCATGCTACTTACATAAGCCAAGTGAAGCCGTCCTGAAAGAATTCTGGAAAACACAAATCATGTCATGCTCCTGCCGAGAAATCTTTAAAAAACATCTTTCAAATGCCTAACAAACAACATCCGGTTTATTTGAGGACTCCCATAATCTGGTTCCAATCCACCTTTGCAGTTCTATTTCTCATACTAGAGAAATAGTAGTTAGTTAGGCAGTTAGTTAGACATGAGCAGGGTGGGTGGTGGATGTGGTTAGGCTATTTTGGACTGGCTTGGGTCACAGTGACCTGGGCTATTGTGAGAATGGGGCTTATTGCTAATCGAGGCTGTGTAGGTGCAAAACCCTGTAAGTGGGATGTTTTGAGGAGTTGGTTGTTTCAGGAACAGATTAATTTCCCTGGGACTTTCTAATATGGACAGATAGAAGGGAACATGTTATGGGAACAGAGCTGATCAAGACCATGGGAATTTCCAAGAAACAGCTGATAGCCTTCAAAAGGTATGTATAGAACCCAGCACTGTGTTCTCCACGATGCCTCTGGTTGCTAAGACGGGGCCTGGTTTGCTATCCCAACTATTATAATAAACGTCTCCTTTTTCGCTAGCCCTTCGCTTGTTCTTGCTCTCTTTAATTATCTTGTTGACTACTGCCAGCCATCACTCTGCTGCCCTAGCATTCTGGCGAGCCTGGAGCAGCTCTGCTTTAAACTGTGGCTGTTTGCACCGGCTTGCTCTGCTCCTTCATTCCATCAGCTCTGTACCAGTCACCATGCTTTGGTCCTGGGAACCAAGAACCTGGGAACATGGGAACTCCACCTCTGGCCCCACCCCTGAAACTACCTGCCATCCTGACAGTATAAATGGATATTTCCTATAGTCTAGCCCATCTGAACTTCTCAATGTTCCCATTAAGCATCCTGATTTCTTAACTCTTTTTTTTTTTCCTGATTTCTTAACTCTTGAGTCTTCATTCACGTTGTTTTCCCTACTTGAAATGTCAGTCAACTGCACCTTTGTATGTTTAAGTTCCAGGCACTCACTGATACGTGGGTCAGGCCTCCTCCCTCAGAACTGTCCTCCAGCCCACTGTTGCCCTGGCAGAAATATGCACAAGGAACACCTTCCTCTTTCTTACTGTACGCGTCAATGTCTACCCTCTGTATTTAATTTGTGCATGTTTTACCTCCCACACTAGAAAATCAGCTAATACTTACTATGGTGGCCGGGCACTCATTCACACACTCTATATACACATACATGGTCTCATTTACTCTTTGCAACAACCCTTTCACAGTTGAGGAACATGAGCTAAAAAGAGGTTAAACAGCTGCGTGGTGCCTGTGGCCCAGCAAATAGGACGCCAGCCCCATATACCAAGGGTGGCAGGTTCAAACCCGGCCCCGGCCCAACTGCAACCAAAAAATAGCCGGGTGATGTGGCAGGTTTCTGTAGTCCCAGTTACTCGGGAGGCTGAAACAAGAGATTCGCCTAAGCCCAGGAGCTGGAGGATGCTGTGAGCTATGAAACCGTGGCACTCTACTGAGGGCGACAGAGTGAGACTCTTAAACAGCTCACCTTCTTCAGTGTATGTGTAACGCTTCCCCAGCTCTGAAGTACTCAAGACAATGATAACACATATTAAAATTCCAGTAATGATACATGAAATGAAAACATGCTATAAAATTTTAAATTAGGAACTAGCAAAGGGATACCCAGTTACTCATTCAATTTAATACAAATTTACTTAGCATGGGATTACCTAAGAAGAGTTAAATCTCTGCTAGATACTGAAGAGTTCATTTAAAAAAAATTATAATTTTTTAAAAGCATAGATAAGTTAATGCTTATTGGATACCTATTACGCACAGGCAGAATCCTAAGAACTTGTCCAGTATTCACTCATTTAATTCTGAGAACCACACGATTCCTCTTTTTAGAGTAGGATAATTAAGGTACAAAACACAACTATCTTGCTCAAGCTCCCACCGCTGACGAGGACCCAAGGGAGAAATCTAGACAGAGACTTCCTGACCCCCAGCCCACATGCTGAATCACGGCGCCAGGATGTTCTCTCGACCCCAAGTTTTCTTCTGTGCTGGGGGCCTCAGGACAGTCTGGACTGCTGCTAGTTTGGGACCTTCACTTACTTGAATTCAGAAATATATTACAATGAATTTTGAAAATATCCCCTGGCAAATCTGCCTACTGTGATCTCGGAGATTCTTCATAATCACGGTAGTTAACAGAGTCATCAAAAACCTTGTAGGATAAAAGATTTTAAGGACAGAAACAAAATACGTGGCTAGAAGCATTAACGTTCATGTCAGACCCCGGAGGGCGGCCGTCCTTCCCCTCGGCACCCAGCCTACACAGCACCTACCCACAGCAACGACTCCCAAGGCATCGGGAGAGGCACCACGGGCTGCCATTCACGCGTGGAAGAACGCTACACTCACATATTGAGAGAGGGTCCCATATGGGAAAAGAAAGAACATCAACAAAAGAAATATGCCAGCGTAGGAACAGAAATTGCCCTTAAATGACAGATTCTCCTGACACAGAATGAAAGATAAGTCTAATTCCCCGGAGGAAAGAATGGGGAAATCAGGACAGCTTTCATTTGGAAATGATAACATACTAAGAACAATTTCACTCAGAGGCTTTTCAGTCTTTGAGATTCTGACACTCGGGACTCTCGGAAATGGCGTTCTTCTCCCTGCCATCACTGTCACGTGTGCCAGTGTACATACCAGGGACAAGAGGCAAGTGCTCCTTGATCATCTGGAATGCTTGATCTCCTAAGAAACCAAAATGTTCATACCTTTTTATTGAATTTCAATTTCAATCTGTCCAACTTTTCAAAACACAGTGTATTTATGAACCAAGTATGATCCCAAAAGTTGGTATTCGAAAGTATTTCTTTCTAGAAAATGTGCGCATCAGAATCATTTTTGTCTGTGATACCATGTTATGATACAACTTTTCATTTGCGTAAAATGTGTCTTTAAAGGACCCACATAAATGTGATTACTAACACTTGAAAAATTACAGAGTATTATGAATAAAGGGTTGTTCTAAATGATCTCCTTGATATATGCTACTTAATGTCATATTTCTTTAATGAAAAATCAATTTAGGGCGGTGCCTGTCGCTCAGTGGGTAGGGTGCCGGCCCCATATACCGAGGGTGGCGGGTTCAAACCTGGCCCTGGCCAAACTGCAAAAACAAAAAAAATAGCCAGGCATTGTGTTAGGCACCTGTGGTCCCAGCTACTCAGGAGGCTGAGGCAAGAGAATTGCCTAAGCCCAGGAGTTGGAGGTTGCTGTGAGCTGTGATGCCACAGCACTCTACCGAGGGAGATAAAGTAAGGCTCTGTCTCTACAAAAAGAAAAAGTAAAATCAATTTATATCTCTATTACTTACTGTAATGCAGGTAACTTACTATATGTAGGTAACAGATAAATAAAAAGATACATAGAAGGGATATATTTCCCCACCATCACTGTCCCTGTTTATCAGCTAGAGTGAAAATATGGAGAACCACAGTGAGAACACACAGTTAAAAACAAATGTTCAGGATGACTCAAATTCAGTTACAATGACAATTTCCTCAGTTGGTTCATTACTGAGAGAGACATTTTAGGGTGGCACTTTGTGGCTCAAGGAGCAGGGCGCCCGGCCCCATCTACCTGGTGTGGCAGGTTCAAGCCCAGCCCCAGCCAAAACCTGCAAAAAAGAAAAAAAAAAAAGACATTTTAAATAAATTCCTTAATTTTCCTTTAAAAAGCATTAGGCTTTTCTAGCCTTAAAGAAAAAGAAAAAAAAAAAAGCTATGTGTTGAAGATAATGTTTCTTTTTCTTTTACCTAAAACAGTACAAGAGAGAATAACGTTTAGAATTTTTCTGGAAAGTGAAAACACCGGTGAATTAACTTACCTCTAGGGCAATTTTCTCATTCAGTGCAAGTTCTTATGGGCTTTTTCTTTTGTCCCAGAAACTGAATCTTGTTTTGGGCAACCCCAGTCTTTGTTACTTTCATTCAGTTATTTAAACGTACCCTCAGTTATCCTCTCTGATGAAACCAAAAATCACGAGGGCAATCTTCTGAATGTAAACTAAAGCAAGTGAGTACCTGTGTTTGTTTTACTAGCCTTCCAGTTTGGAAAGACAGAGGAAAGATCATCCATGGCCTCTCAACTTCTTTTAACAAAGCTGTTTGCCCACATGGGTCCTCTTACCTAGAAAGGTGGCGAGGTTACAACAGCGACACCCACATCATGTACTTGTTCACATGAGCCATTGACCGTTCAGCTAGGAGATGACAATAATTTGGTTGCAATGAGGCTACACCGGATATAAATTAATTTTCCTAAATATTTTTCCTATTGTCAAATGCACATTAAAACTCATTTTCCAATCACACTTCTTTTCTTCAGTAGTTCTATCTCTAAACAATCCATGAAGTTCTTAAAAGTGCTTTTTCTAAATTCATCTAAAATAATTCATTCCTTGTTAAAAAAAAAAATGTGTCAAATCAGGTATATGTTATGTCACAACAGGAGAGATGAATTATATTTGTATCGTCCATTACATTTCAAGTTTGTATATGCTGCTGACTTAAAAGTGCTGCAAGAAATTTGCAAAGTTTATATAATTGGTAAACATCATTTGCCTGTATGGTGAGTTGTTGGTCTCAAAAGCCTTGCAAAGGAGTAAATTTGGCTATTTATCATGTCTCTCAACATAGTACTTACTTAGCCAAGCTGTATATATTTAGTTCTTCTAATCTTCTCTCATAAGTCAGTCGCTTTAACTCATTAATCTTCCTTTTGCTTGTCTCTGATTGTTTCCATTTGGTTTACTAGGAAGGTAAAATTTACTAAAGATTTCCCCCTCTTCTTTTTTTTTTTTTCTTTAGAAACAAAGTCTCACTTTGTTGCCCTTGGTAGAGTGCTGTAGCTTCCCAGCTCACAGCAACCTCCAGCTCTTGGGCTCAGGCAATTCTCTTCCCTCCGCCTCCCGAGTAGCTGGGACTACAGGTGCCTGCCACAATGCCCGGCTATTTTTTTTGTTGTTGTTGTTGCGGTTTGGCCAGGGCTGGGTTTGAACCTGCCACCCTCAGCATATGGGGCCAGCGCCCTGACCACTGAGCCACAGGTACCATCTGCTTTTTTTTTTTTTTTCTCTTGAGACAGAGCCTCAAGCTCTCACCCTGGATAGAGTGATGTGGCATCACAGCTCACAGCAACCTCCAATTCCTGGGCTCAAGCGAGTCTCC
>CAUYON010099753.1:0-10932 GCA_963573935.1 Arctocebus calabarensis
TGTCTTTATATAGTGATCAAGAAAATGCCATGAAGGCTATCTGTAACAGTACGATCAAAACATTTCTGAATGTATATGAATCGTGCCCTATGATTGCACCAATGTACAGAATTATGATTCAATAAAATTATAAAAAAATAATTAAGTGTATGACAATTAAGTGTGTGAACTTGCTGCCATGTGCTTAGGTAGCGAGCACTGTACAAACTTGGTAAGGTTTCATGACCTTGACTTATCAGGGTCTCACAGTTGTGTAACAGAAATACTAGAACAGAGTTTTGAATACCTGAGGTTTCCTTTGCCTTTTTCTACATTATGGTTAATCACATTAAAAAGGGAAATAGAAATTCTGTCATAAGTTGTCTTATTTGAAAAATAATCAGTTTTGCGATTTTATATTCTTTACTGACAGGGAGAGGTAGGAGATCAAGGAAATATTGGAAAGATTGGTGAAACAGTAAGTTTACTTTACGGTTTTTTTCTTATCTCTAAGCACTTTTAGGATTCGTGTTAATCATACTCTATTAGGCATAATCATGTTACTCAGAATTAGAACAATTCTTATTTGCTACAAGTTTAACCTCACTGGTGATGATTCTACTAATAAATAAAACCTACTATGCAAAAGAGAAATGAGGAAAAGCACAATTTTATTTTCTCCTAGTATAAATTATGTTTATGATCTCAGGAATATTTTTGTTTCTAGCATTTCATTTTCGATTTTAGTTCTGAGTATATCAAACTAAACTTGGCCTTAACATTTTTCATTATCAAAAAGTTTATTAAATTGTAATATAACTTGAGAATATGGACATAATTTTTCTTTGGATTTGAAATGTTGGAATGATCTAAGAGGTAATGAATTAGAACATATAATTCCTTTCCTCAAATAAGTTGTGAGTTGTTTGATTTTACATAATTGTACAAGTACGAGGCTTCCTGTTGTACTTGAATCAAGTCCATTAGAAATAATTTTATTTCCTAGAATGAGCAAAGCCAGGCAACATAATCATTAACAAGTGAACTCACACAACATGTATAAAGTAGAAAATTAAATTAACAAGGAAAGTGAGTTTTTTTATATTGTGCTAGTTTAGTTGTGATTAAACAAAACAGGTGGTACATTTGATAGCTCAAATGAGTAAATTCCATTCCCTATAACCTATTAATAACTTAAACAAAAATAAAAATTTTTGCAAAATTATTTTTAAGCTTAAATAAACAATTACAAATTCTAGTCTTATGACAAAACAACAATTTCTGATATTCTTATTTTTGTCATTAATTATTAGTCAAAATGAGGAGGGATCTGTTAAATCTTTTTCGGTTAATCCTGAATTGCTAAAAGTTGAACTTTCTGTTCTTATTTTTGCTCAGAAAGGAAGTTTCAATGGAGTATCATTCAGATTATTAAAGGCTTCTCATCACACATAATTATAACATGTCCCCAAAATCACTCAGATTAAATTCTCCATTTCTGAGTGATAAGTAGCTTGTCATATATAAACTAAGGTTAGTATCAAAGTAAAAATACCACTGAAGGAGATCTTTTCTTAAAATAATATCTTATATATTAAACTTTTAAATGTTTGCTTTTTATTTAACAATTTTGGACTCATTACACACAGTATGAGAACCCAAGGCCAGTCCCATCTAACAAGGAAATGGACACATTTTTATCCCTGGAAGGAAAACAATAGTTACTGAACATTCCTTATGTGCCAAGCATGATACCAACTGGTGTTTCATGTTACGAGACTTTTAATAAGTACATTTTGTTATTCCAGTTTCTAAAATTAGGGCACAGGAGACTGGAGTTCAGTGAGTAACTAGTTCAAAGTAACATAGAAATTGCTGATCTAAGATTTAAACCCAGAGCTCTGAACTAAAAACCCAAACCTGCGTTATACCAGACTGGGATGTTTTAGTATTAGCTCAACAGCTATTTGGCCTAAATGTTAGCAATGTTTAAGCAGATAAGTTATCAAGCAAAAGGACTTTTTACAATTTTGAGATTCTATCTTTCTCATTCAGGATGGGAGATAAAGGCTTTCTTTAAAAAATTGTTACCTCTATTAAGTTAATTCAACAAAATAAGATGCCTAAAGAATAGTGATTCCCAAACTTTAGAAATATATTTTGATTCCAGAGTTCTATTGCCAAGAAAATATTTAAGAGATATAGGAAGAATAGGGTTATAATTTATGACACCCATTGTATAACTTTGGTATATTCATAGTTAATTGAGGTAGCTGGTTTTCATTTTTCCAGTCTTCTTAAATGGTAATTTCCTTGCTTTAACTGGACCATCTCTTATTGTATTTCTTTCTTTCTAGATTTATACCAATTAGAACCCAAGTCATGATAGATCATGCCAAGTGCAGTCTTCCCATCCATATCTTACCATATATACCGTGTATGAAGAACTAATTTCTGTAAATTGTGCCCTAAATGATGCTCTGATTTCAAAAGATACTCTCTCTTCTCCCTTATTCTAGCATTTCACTTTTCTGAGCAAATCTAGAATTAACCAACCATAATTACCAGTACTGTCATAAACTGTCTAGGTTGAAAGTATATGAAGAGTTCTGAAAGAAAAAAATATATACTTTTTCACTATTGGTCAAGATACCAATATTAGGATCAGTAAATGGACAGCATAAGGGAACAGATTTTGGTTTAATGTAGGCAAGAAGATATATATATACATATTGTTTGAGACAGAGTCTCACTATGCTGCCCTCAGTAGAGTGCTGTGGTGTCACAGCTCATAGCAACTTCAAACTCTTGGGCTTAAGTGATTCTCTTGCCTCGGCCTCCCAAGTAGCTGGGATTATAGGGGCCCGCCACAATGCCCAGCTATTTTTTGGGAGCAGTTGTTGTCGTCGTTTAGCAGGCCTGTGCTGGGCTCAAACCTGCCAGCTTCAGTATATGTGGCTGGTGCCCTGCTCACTGAGCTACAGGTGCCAGGCCTAGGCAAGAATATTTTAACAGAATTTCTAACACTCAAACAGGCAATTCCATAAGGTGGTTCAGCATCTCATTATTGGAAGATTTGATGCCTGTCTTCATCTGCTGATTCAGCAGATATTTACTGATTACACAGGCACCTTCCTATGGTGCTGCCCTCATGAAACTTACAGCCTGTTGGAAATTGACAGACATTAAATAATAACAAAGAAACACATAATTATAACTGTGAAGCATCTATTAATATAAAAGAAAGGTTTAAGTGACTATGACAAGGGTGCCAAATCTCTCATCAGGAAATGAGACAAGGTTCTTTTGAGGAAATGATACATGAATTATAACCATAAAGAACGGAACGGGTTGTTAGCCAGGGAAGATGGGAGAAAGAACATTCCTGGAATGTGCCCTGCAATATATTCTCCACCCTTGCCACCTACCTTGCTTTAGAGAAATTAATTTCTCTAACAATATGCTTTTTCATCAATGAAAGGATGAAAGTAACTACCTCATAAAGTTTCTTATGAGGATTAGCCAGGATGAAGCTCTTAGCACAGTGCCAGTCACACAGTAAACACTTGCTAAGTGGTTAGCTGTTGTGATGGTGGTTATTGTTCTGTGACAATAGACAGTCTTAAGTGGGACTATGAGAAAGAAAGCCAGTGTAGATACCCCGTGGCGAACAAAGGGAAAAGTCACATGAGATGACCCTTGTGAAGGAGACTGAAGCCAGTCATTCCGGACTATGTTTAATTAGTTTGTCCTTGGTCGTATGATGGATGAAAAAATGCCGAAAGGATTCTAACTGTGCCAGTGCCATGATTTAATTCTTGTTTTAAGATCCCTCTGGTTGCTGTGAATTGGGAAGTTAAAACATGTTAAGAGCTAGCTCACCGCCTGTGGCTCAACAGGCTAAGGTGCCAGCCACATACACCTGAGCTGGCGGGTTCGAATCCAGCCCAGGCCTGCCAAACAACAATGACGGCTGCAACCAAAAAAACTGGCCAGGCGTTGTGGCGGGCACCTGTAGTCTCAGCTACTTGGGAGGCTGAGGCAAGAGGCTCTCTTGAACCCAGGAATTGGAGGTTGCTGTGAGCTGTGATGCCATAGCACTCTATCCAGAGTGACAGCTTGAGGCTGTCTCCAGAAAAAAAAAACAAAACAAACAAACAAAAAAACATGTTAAGAGCAGAAGTAGAAGAGGGTAAGCTGTCAGGATGCTATTATAGTGGGCTGAGAGAGAAAAGTGACTCAGGCCAGATGGTGGCAGTGAAAATAAGAAGTGAATGTGTTTGAGATATATGTTAGGTGAAGACTGGCTGGAGGCTGCATGAAAGGGAAGGATTCTAATAAGTCCCCAGCGTATAATAGGCCTTTGACAACTAAACTATGATTTATCAGGAATATTCTGGAAGCATAAGGAAATGGCATACATAATATCTAAAGATAACTCCAATTCTAGGAGACCAATTCTCGCTTCTAAGAATTTTAGAATTTAGAATTTTCTAGCTTTCATGTTACCTGCCAATTTGGCTTATTTTCTCTGGCCCTTTTCTAGTTTCTTTACATCTTTCTAAAGTTGGATCCAACAGAACTACACTAACAGAGTGAGACCCTGTCTCAAAAAAAAAGGGACTTTGCACTTCCAATAGTATCAGTCTTCTTTGGATGTAAACATTTAGCATGTAGGAGAAATTAGCCTTTAGTATTCTGACCAAGGAAACATAACCTTGATTACTTTTTTGAATTGGTAGAAAGAATAATTTCTTATTTCCTCTGACTTTTAAGAATTTACTCCTAAGAATTATTATTATTTTTTAATTTATTGGTTGGAGATTCATTGAGGGTACAAGAAACCACGTTACCTTGCATTTGTTAGGTAAAGTCCCTTACACTTATGTCTTGCCCCCCCAAAGGTGTGGCACACACCAAGACCCCACTCCCTCACTCTTCCCCTCTTCTCTAAGAATTATTTTTTAAAATCACTTTCAGTATAATTCTGTATTTGTGCTGGGTACATCAAGATTTAGAATCCAAATGGTTTAATGGATTAGAATCCAATGGTTTAAAGATTATTGTTCTGTGAATTGAAGTAAATTCATTGCAAATGCGTAAGTCTGTGTATGTCATGTGCTTTTCTTCATCATGTCCTTATAGCTCTGTGTTGTAGATGGATATTGTGATTTTTTTGTAAACAAAACAATGAAAGACCCAGGCAAAACATTTATTTTTTTTTTTACTTACATGTCATTATCATTCAAAACACTTACTGAACACTCATTGTGTAACTAGAAACACAGTTAAATAAAACTTGCTCCTTAACTAGTGTATGATCTGGAAAATGAGGGAAGAATTATATACATAATTTTACAAAAACATTAGTCCTCTTATATAAGATATTCTAAGGAAAAAGGAAAAATTGTTTTGGCACCTGTCACAAGAACATGTGTTGCTAAAAACTCCAGCGTTGTTTGAATTAAAAAAAAAAAGAAGTATTTCTCTTCTCTTAGGTAAGGATATTACAGAGTGTTAATATTGACTTGAGGCAATGTCAGTTCTTAGTTTCTATATACAAGGAGTTAAAGGATGGCGTTTGGTTGGAAGGGGATATTCTAAGGGCTTTCCCTTGAAGCTGTGTCTGCATAGAAATGATACCATTTGTATTTATTAGTAGTGCACTATCTTACTATTATTTAGATAGTTACACATCAGTAAAAATAGCAAAGATTTATAACGATGTTATGTGCTCAGTATATATAAAATGGAGAATGCATTGCTTGTTCATATCAAAGAATGGGATAGACTGATGGAAAAAATGCTAGGGTCAGGGTTAAGGTGTAGTCTTGGGACACCTGTTGGCATTTGTACTGTTACAGAGGTGATGGCCAAGTGATAATCTGAGAGTAAGGCTAGTGAAAAATCTTTTAAAAATATTTAAGACTTATGTAACCAATGTTCTGAACTTTGAAACTTAAGGGTTACAAATATTTTATCATAGAACAAGAGTCAGGGAACTTTTCTTTTCAGGGGCAGAAAGTATATGTTTTAGGCTTTCAAGCCATATGGTCTGTGTCGCAACTACTCAACTCTGCTTTTATAATCCAAAGCAGCCACAGACAATACATAAATGAATGAGTCTGGCTTTGTTCCCAGCAAAGCTTTATTTACGAAAACAGAAGGCTGGCAGGATTTGGCCTACAGGCAGTAGTTTGCCCTTTCTTGTTCTAGAAAGTTATACTTCATCTGAGACGCACCAGATTTTGTTAAAAGAGTTTACATATGTGATTCTGCTTCATTAGTTTTTTATGATTAAGAAAGAAAAAACATTAAACACAAGTGTGATTTCTTTAAATCTTACTTTCAAATCAGAAAACAGATTGAAATTACCAGACAGATTGTGTTGTTACCATTCATTTTGTGTACTGTGAACATAATGAATTAATTTGCATTTATGTGTCTCCCACATATATAGCTAGAGTACTTTACTGGAATTTATCATTTCTTCCTTTACAAACATTAACCAGAAAACAAACATATTCTTTTTGTGCATGTGTTCACTAGAAACATTTTTCTGAACATTGTACCTGTGTTTTGAAGTCTTGCCTTAAGGGTCAAAGTATTTTCACATAGTAAGTTGTAGTGACTTTTTCTTTCATGATTTTTAAAAAGTTCTCAGGGAATGTCATTCAACTTGTACTTCTAACTAGATTGAAATAATTTGCATTTTCACTCTATTTTCTGTTTATGAAACATCTCTTTTTTCCCATTAACTTGGCTTGGTTTCAGTCTGTTTCTGTCACCTCTAAAGACCTTCACTTTCTCACTCCCATTGTAGACCAAGCACCAACTTTTAAGACCCACCTCAGATCACCTGCCCAACCACGATGTCTCTTCTAATCTTCATGCACAGTTAGATACAGTTCTTTGCTTTTTTTAAAAGCCATTCATCACTTTATCTAAATTATCGCAGTTTTTAGCATATATCGTTTTATATCACAGTTATGTTTTTCCTTGAACTAGCCGTACTGCAATGAGCACGTGCCTTACATGTTGTACAGTGATGGTAAGTATATGCTGAACTGTGATAAATTAAGAAATGAAAAATAATTTTTAAAATATATTTGCTACTTGTTGAATTCTCAGAGGACTTTAGTGTGCTTGAGCTAAGTCTGAAAATAAAATGGATTCTTTCAGGGTAAGGAGGGCCATTTCAGTGGGAACCATAGCACAAGAGAGAGACATGAGGCCCAAAAGGAGCGGTTCAGGGTGGTGAGAGGGAGGTGAAGCACAACCACAGCTCACCTGGTTCTTACTAGTTACTGCAATGCCCTTTCCAGATTTTCCAGCTCACAAATACCTGCTCTTCTTCCCACAAGTTAGTTCAAGGATTAGTTATACCCTTCACTCCATGCATCCTATTTTATACATGCTTTGATCCCCACATATTGCCCTCACTTATTTGCATACGTCTTCCCTTTAAGGACCACTGTTTGAGAAATAAAAATTAAATCATGGAGTATAACTTCTGTTTAAGAAATCAATAACCAGTGAAGATAAATGCAAAAGCTTCCTCTGATCTGTAGTTTTTTAATGTTAAAAATCATGTTTCAGACTCACTGGGTTCAAATCTATTCTCATCGTCTTCTTCTAAAATCCATTCCAATCCCTCCTATCAGCATTTTCTGTAATGAGCTCTGCACCATCCACTTACTGGGTATTGAGAGCTCAGTATTTTCTTTATATTCCTTCTTTTCTTTTACACTTCCTTTTTTTTTTTTTCTTTTAAAGACTTGAATAGATTTATGGGATGAAAGTTCTGTTACATGTATATATTGTATAGTGGTGATCTCTGAGCATTCTGTGTATCCGTCACCTGAACAGTACACGTTGTACCCAATAGGTGATGTTTCATTCATCACCCCTCCTCTCCACCTTGTGAGTCTCCATGTCCATTATGCCACTCTCTGTGCCCTTGTGTAGCCTTAGGTTAGCTCCCACTTATAAGTGAGAAGGTATAGCATTTATTTTTCTGTTCCTGTGTTAGCTCATATAGGATAATGGCTTCCATTTCCATCCAAATTGCTACAAAAAGATATTATTTCACTGTTTCTTATTGCTTCATAGTACGCATTTTCCTTATCTACTTTTTAATTGATGACACTAAGATTGATTCCCTATCTTTGTGATTGTGAATTCTCTTATGATAGGCATATTGAGTGCAGAATCTTTTTGATATGATGATTTCTTTTCCTCTGGATAGATACCCAGTAGGGGGATTGCAGGATTGACTGGTAGATCTACTTTTAGTTCTTTGAGAAATCTGATCTCCAAAGAGGTTTTACTAATTTACATTCTCACCAGCAGTGTGTAAGAATTCCCTTTTAATCCAGTCTACATCAGCATCTATTTCTTTTTTAGTTTTAATAATGGCCATTCTAAGTAGAATACAATGATATCCCTTTGTTTTTTGACTTGTATGACCCTCATGATTAGTGATGTTAAGCATATTTCCATGTGTTTGTTGGCCATTTGTATGTCTTCTTCTGAAAAATGCCTATTCATGTAATTTGTCCATTTGTTTAATGTTTTTTTTTTTTTTCTTGCTGAATTGAATTCCTTGTAGATTTTGGATATTAGTCCTTTGTCAGACACATACTTTGTGAGTATTTTCTACATTCCATGGGTTGTGTATTTACTCTTCATTGTTTCCTTTGCTGTGTATAAGCTTTTAAGTTAATGAAGTCCCATTTGTCTATTTCTGGTTTTATAGCATTTGTTTTGGGGGCTGTAGACTAAAATTCTTTGCCTAGGCCAAATGCAAAAGTTTTTCCTAGGTTTTATTCTAGAGCCTTTATGGTTTGATGTTTTACAATTAAGTTTTTAATCCATCTTAAGTTAATTTTTGTATATGGTGAGAGGGATCTGGTTTCATTCTTTTTTATATGACTATCGAATACTCCTAGCATCATTTACTAAATAGTGTGTCCTGCAGTATATGTTCTGTCTGCTTTGTCAAAGATCAGTTGGTTGTAGATATATGGGGTTTTTTTGGAGTACTTTATCCTCTTCCGTTGGTCTGTGTGTCTGCTTTTATGCTAGCGCCTTATAGTATAATTTGAAGTTGGTAGTGATATATGTCCAGTTTTGTTCCTCGTGCTTAGGATTGCTTTGGCCCTTTTATTTGCACAATATGCATTTATAATTGTTTTATTCTAATTCTATGAAAAATTACATCGGTATTTTAACAGGAATAACATTGAATCTGTAGATTGCTTGAGTAGAATAGCCATTTTAACAATATTGATCTTTCTACTCTGTTAGCGTGGATACTTTTCCATTTGTGTCATCTGTAATTTCTTTCAATGATGATTTGTAGTTATCCTGAGACAGATCTTTTACTTCTTTGTTTAAATTTATTCCTAGGTTTAGTGAGATTCTTTTTAAAAGTATTATAAATGAATTTGAGTTTCTGATTTTAATTGATTTTGAGCTTGGTAGTGGTTGCGTATAGTAGTATTATTGGTTTTTCTAAGCTGATTTCATTACCTGGGACTTTGATGAATTCATGTATCAAATTTAAGAGTTTTGGGGGTGATGATTTCATTACTTGAGACTTTGATGCATTCATGTATCAAATTTAAGAGTTTAGGGTTTTCTAGGTGTAAGATCATATCATCAACAAACAGAGAAAATTTGGCTTCATCTTTTCCATTTTGGATTCCTTATTCTTTCTCTCTCCTGATTGCTCTGGCTAGGACTGCCAGTTCTGTGTTGAATAGAAGTGGTAAAAGTGAGCATCCTTGTCTTGCTCCAGTTCTTACTGGATGTGGTTCTGACTTTTCTCTATTCAGTATGACAGTCTCTGTGGGTTGTCATGGATAGCTTTTATTATTTTGAGGCATATTCTTTCTATGTCAAGATTTTTTTAGGGTTTTTATCATGAAAGAATACTGGATTTTATTGAATTATTTTTCTATATCTGTTGAGATGATGATATGATTTTTGTTTTTAATTGTGTATATGTGGCATATCACACTTGCTGATTTCCATGTGCTGAACCCACTTTGTACCCTTAGGAAGAGACCCATTTTAATATAGTGAGTTATCTTTTTGATGTGCTGTTGGACTTGGTTTGCTATATTTTGTTCAAGATTTTTGCACTTGTGTTCATCAGAGATACTGGCCTGTAATTTTCTTTCTTTTTTATTATTAAATCCTTTCTTGGCTTTGGTTCCAGGGTGATAATGATTTTGTAGAATGAGTTGTGGAGGATTTCCTCCATCTTGAGTTTTTGGAACAGTTTCAGTAGGCTTGGCACCAGGTCTTCTTTGTAGGTATAATAGGATTTAGCTGTGAATCCATCTGTCCTGAGCTTTCTTTTGTTGGGAGTTTTATTGTTTTGTTTTACTGAATCAATCTTGCCCCTTGTTTTTGTTCTATTTGGGAGTTCTATTTCTTCCTGGTTCAATCCCAGGGCATTTTATGTTTTTAGGAATCCATCTATTTCCTCTCTGGTTTCTAGTTAGTCAAGCTTTATTTGTTTATAATAGTCTCCGATGGTCTTGCGTATTTCTGGAGTATAGGTTGTAATGTCTTCTTTTTATTTCTGGCTGTATTCATTCAGATCATCTCTTTTCTTAGTTCATCTAGCCAGTGGTATATCTGTACTTGCTTTTAATGATTTCTAACTTTTATAAATTCTACATATGTAATATATATATTTTTTAATTTTTTTTTTATTGTTGGGGATTCATTGAGGGTACAAGAAACCATGTTACACTGGTTGCATTTGTTGGGAAAAGTCCCTCTTACAATCATGTTTTGCCCCCAAAAGGTGTGGCACACAACAAGACCCCAAGACCCCACCCCCCTCACTCCTTCCCTCTCTCTGCTCTTCCTTTCCCCACCCCTCCCTCATTCTTCCTCTCTCTGCTCTCCCCTTCCTTCACCCCCACTGTGTCAATA
>CAUYON010099754.1:0-10163 GCA_963573935.1 Arctocebus calabarensis
CGCCTGTAGTCCCAGCTACTTGGGAGGCGGAGGCAAGAGACTCGCTTGAGCCCAGGAATTGGAGGTTGCTGTGAGCTGTGATGCCATAGCACTCTATCCAGGGTGACAGCTTGAGGCTCTGTCTCAAAAAAAAAAAAAAACTAAGGTAATCAGAAAAGAACTCTCTCTGCTTGCAGAGTTCTATGGCAGGCACCTTAGCTTCAGTGATTTTTCTTTTAAGACCATTGACTTCTTTTGTTCTATTACACTATTGTCCAAACAACCTTGTGACCTCTATGGGGGAAACTTGACTACTGTAAAATTTTCGTTTTTATTAACTGAGATTTGTTTCCATCCCCTGATGAGCTCAATATAAATCTCATTTGTCACTACTAGTTTCTGAAAAGTAATATTACGTCATTAGGTCTTGTAGCTGACAGTAAAGTACAATAGATAGTAACCATGTGTTCTTTTTTTATAGAATTAGTGTCAGAGTTTCTGGAAGCTTCAGAGTCTAGAACTACTATATGCTTATACCAAAGGGGAGGATTGATTTCTAGGGTGGAGATATCTGACTGGAATTTTTCTCTTGGTACTGCAGATGGTCCTCACCTTACAAAAGTTTGACTTAAAAGTTTTCAACTTTATACTGGTGCAAAAAACAATACATATTCAGCAGAAACCATACTTAAATTACCCATACAACCATCTGTCTCTCAGTTTAGTATTTAATGCATTACATGATATAATCAACAAGTAGCCAACACTTTATTATAAAATCAGCTTTGTATTAGATGGTTTTGCCCAACTAAAGGTTGATGTAAATACTTTGAGCATGTTTACCTTAGGCTAGGGTGTATTAAGTGTATTTTTACCTTATAATACTTTTTTTTGCATTTTTTTTTTTTGGCTGGAGTCAGATTTGAACCCACCATCTCTGGTATATGGGGCTGGCACCCTACTCCTTTGAGCCACAGGCACCACCCTCCTTATAAAAATTTCAACTTAGAATGGGTTTATCAGGATGTTACCACACTGTGAGTTGAGGGGCCTCTGAACATCCCTTGCTTTTTTTGGAAATGGTTCTCACTTCTGTGTACCAGTATCTCTTGGATTAGGGCAGTCTTGAAACTCTTCCACACATTTACATTCTCACATTTTTTTTTTTTGGATACAGAGTTTCACTTTGGCACCCCCAGTAGAGTGCCTGATGCCACAGCAATGTCAAACTCTTGAGCTCAAGTGATCCTCTTGCCTCAGCCTCCCAAGTTGTTGGGATTACAGGTGCCTGCCACAAAGCCCAGCTATTTTTTTTTTTTAAACAGTCTGACTGTGTCACCTCGGTAGAGTGCTGTGGCGTCACAGCTCACAGCAACCTCAAACTCTTGGGCTTAAGCATTTGTCTTGCCTCAGCCTCCAAAGTAGCTGAGACTACAGGCGCCCACCACAACACCCAAGTATTTTCTTTTTGAGACAGATCCTTAATCTGTCACCCTGGATAGAGTGCTGTGACATCACAGCTCACAGCAACCTCCAATTCCTGGGCTCAAGCGAGTCTCTTGCCTCCGCCTCCCAAGTAGCCCGCCACAATGCCCAGCCATTTTTTGGTTGCAGCCATCATTGTTATTTGGCGGGCCCAGGCTGGATTCGAATCCACCAGCTCAGGTATACATGGCTGGCGCCTTAGCCCATTGAGCCACAGGTGCCAAGCCCCAACTATTTTCTTGTTGCAGTTGTCATTGTTGTTTAGCTGGCCCCGGGCCGGGCTTGAACCCACCAGCTTCAGTGCACGTGGCTGGTGCTGTAACCAGTGCCATAACCACTGTGCTACAGGCACCAAGCCATTTTCGTATATACAGAAGATACCCCAAAGCTATATACACATTTTAAGAAAGGAAAAAACTACATTAAAATTATAATACTGGATATATACACTATGATTACTTTTTCTTCAGTCATACCTTTTTATTTCCCCCAGAGTTAATAATTGTCCTGTTTTTAGTTTTTGTAAAACTCTTGTACAGAGATCAAGTACATTGATCTCTGTACTTATCAGAAATCAATACCAAATTCTGTCCTCTACCAGTCTTCATTATAAATGTGAGAGTTCCTTTTACCTCTTTCTAATGTTCGATGACTTACTTGTCCTATCTATGTCTTTCTCTTTCTTGGATTTTACTCCCTAGTTTTAAGTAATCAGTCTCCAGTAGCTTTCTAAGAAAGCTCTATGGGAAGATTTTGAGATCTCATATGTCTGAAAATGTCTTTATCTTCCCACACAGTGGTTGATAATGAGGCTGAGTATAGATATTTAGTTTTGAAATAATTTGAAATAATTTTTCCAGAAAACAAGGAAGTCAGGCCTTAAGACTATAATGACCTGGCCAGTCACAGTGGCTCATGCCTGTAACCCTAGCACTCTGAGATGCCGAGGTGGGAGGATATCTTGAACTCAAGACCAGCCTGAGCAAGAGTGAGACCCCATTTCTACTAGTAAAAACAAATAGAAAAATTAGCTACGCATTGCAGTAGGTGCCTATAGTCCCAGCTACCTGGGAGGCTGAGAGAAGATTACTTGAACCTAGGAGTTTGAGCCTGCTGTGAGCTAAGCTGATACCACAGCACTGTAGCCTGGGCAACAGAGTGAGACTCTATCTCAAAGAAAAGGTTTGAGGTTGCTGTGAGCTAAGCTGATGCCACAGCACTGTTGCCTGGACAACAGAGTGAGACTCTATCTCAGAGAAAAGGTTTGAGGTTGCTGTGAGCTAAGCTGATACCACAGCACTGTAGCCTGAGCCACAGAGTGAGACTCTGTCTCAAAGAAAAGAAAGAACATTGAAGGAAATCTTCCCTTGTCTTCTAACTCTAGAATTGCTATTAAGAAGTCATAAACTATTTTGATAATTTATTCTTTTTATGTGCCTTTTTTTTTTTTTTTTCATTTAAAGTTCACAAAGTTCTCTTTTTCCCCAGTGGACTTGTGGAAAGTCTGTATTCATCCATTGTGTACTGGGCAATTCAGTAGGCCATTTCAGTCTGGAAAAATATCCTTCATTTCTGGTAAATAGGATTCTTCTTTCTTTCTTTCTTTCTTTTTTTTTTTTTTTTTTTTTGGTGTGTGTTTGTTTATTTTTTTTGGTTTTGGTTTTTATAGGTTGGTTTTTTATTTTTTATTTTTTTGAGACAAAGTCTCACTCTTTTGCCCAGGCTAGAGTGCCAATGCATCAGCCTAGCTCACAGTAACCTCAAATTCTTAGGTTCAAGCAATCCTCCTGCCTCAGCCTCCCCAGTAGCTGAGACTACAGGCACCTACTACAATGCCCAGCTCATTCTTCAATTTTCAGTAGAGAAGCTTGCTCAGGCTATTCTCAAACTCCTAAGCTCAAGCAACCTTCCCACCTTGGCCTCCCAGAGTGCTAAGTTACAGGTGTGGGCCACCATGCCCAGCCAACATTTTTCATTGTTGTTATCATGTTTGTTGTTTCCAAGAGGTCATATTTTTTTCTCTGTGTTCCTTATTAAAATTAATAAATAGCATTCTGTTCTTGTTTTCTTCTTTCCTGGATCTTTATCATCTCATATCTTTGCTGATTTTCATTTTTATTTGTTTTCTAATCTGCATAGTATCTATTTTCTCCAAGTTGCCTCTTTTTTAGAGGCAGAGTCTCACTATATTGTCTAGGCTAGTCTCAAACTCCTGGGCTCAAATGATCCTCTCACCTCAGCCTTCCAGAGTGGTGCTGGGATTATAGGCAAGAGTCACTACACACAACCTGGCTTTACATTTCTAAGAAAATCACTCAAGTCATTATCTTCAGGTCTTTCCTCTTGGGGCTGATTAGGTTTTCAGAGAAGATTTCCAATCTCTTACATGAAGGATAAAGACTGAGACTCCATGTTTTTGGAAGGAAAGTGTGGGAAGCTGGGAAGGGTCTCTGCATTCATCATGCATATATTATATGTTCATTTAGTGTCCCTGTTCTAGTGCCTTTGCCTCCAAGCTATGCCTGGTATCCCAGTCCAGAGACCCTCAGTTTTATCTCTTCACAATGTTAACCTGTAGTCTGTAGGGTTGGGGAGGAAGACATGGGAGTCTGAAAGGTCCTTAAACAGCTTTCAAGCCATCCTGTTTATTTTAACTTACTCCCTTTCACTCTCACTTCAGAGAAACCTAGTACTGCCACTTGTAGAACTTACTGAAGACTTTTTTTTTTCTTTTTTTGAGACAGAGTCTCACTATGTCACCCTTGATAAAGTGCCAAGGCATCACAACTCACAGCAACCTCCAACCCTTGGACTTGAGCAATTCTTTTGCCTCAGCCTCCTGAGTAGCTAGGACTACAGGCGCCCACCGCAACTCTTGGCTATATTTTGTTGCAGTTGCCACTCCTGTTTTAGCTGGCTGGGTCCAGGTTCAAACCCACCAGCTAAAACAGGCTGGGTATATGGGACTGGTGCCCTACCCTCTGAGCCAAAGGCGCCACCCTTAAGATTTTATTTATTTTAAGTAAATAGGATTACTCTTTGCTGCTGTCGGCTTAGGATTCAGCTTCCTCAATTCTGTTAAGTCAATTAAAATTTTTCCCTTTACCAAAGTCATAGATTTGGATTAAACATCATTCTTAAAACATGTTTGCTTTATTTGCTTGATTACTTAGTTACCTTTAATTTTGTGATCAGCATCTCTTAACCTACCCCCAGATCAAGAGTAAGACCTGAATAATTACCTACTTCTAACCACACACCATTCCCCAGCTCCCATGTTTGCCCCTCTCTGTATCCAAGATAGTCTCTATCCTGCATGTTCATCATTTCATTTCTTTCCTTCCTTTTTCTTCTTTATTTTCCTTAAAAATGCTTTTAAAATATTTCTTTCTGTGTAGTTTTATTATATATACATGTGTTTCCATAAAGTATGTAGTTTCTTTTAGCTTTATATTAAAAGGCATCATGTTGCATATCTATGGAGAACTTTATTTTTCGCTTAATATTTTATAGTATTAAGATTTGTCCATATTGTTACCTATCAACATATTCATTTTGATAAACTATATAATATTCTGTTTTATGTTCATACATACATTCTATTCTATTTTGATGAACTATATAATATTCTGTTTTATGTTTATACATCATTTACCTTCCACCTTCTAAGATATCATTACTGTTGTCTCTTCTCTTTCCCTTCCTTGTAGATCTTTCTTTCTTTTTTTTTTTTTTTTGAGACAGAGGTTCAAGCTGTCACCCTGGATAGAGTGCTGTGGCATCACAGCTAACAGCAACCTCCAATTCCTGGGCTCAAGCGAGTCTCCTGCCTCCACCTCCCAAGTAGCTGGGACTACAAGCGCCCACAACGCCCGGCCATTTTTTGGTTGCAGCCATCATCGTTGTTTGGCAGACCTGGGCTGGATTCGAACCTGACAGCTCAGGTGTACATGGCTAGTGCCTTAGCCCACTGAGCCACAGCATTGTAGATCTTTCTTAAAAAGTATTTACTATAATATTAGTCAGGTTTTGGAAGGAAACAAAATTAGATGTGTGTATTCAGTCTACCATTTTTAGCTCATTTATGTAGGTTATCAAAAGTTATTTTGCCTTTGCATGGAAGAATCACAAGCAGAGGGAAAAATGAAAAGTAATTTTTCTTTTATGAGATGTTTTTATAATACCTTACCAACTTTTAGAGTCTACGCCCTTTATAAAGTATGACTCCAGGCTCAGTGCTTGTGGCTCAATGGGCTAAGGCGCCAGCCACGTACTCCTGAGCTGGCGGGTTCGAATCCAGCCCAGGCCCACCAAATAACAATGACGGCTGCAACCAAAAAATGGCCGGGCGTTGTGGCGGGCGCCTGTAGTCCCAACTACTTGGGAGGTGGAGGCAAGAGACTCGCTTGAACCCAGGAGTTGGAGGTTGCTGTGAGCTTTGATGCCATAGTTCTCTATCCAGGGTGACAGCTTGAGGCTCTGTCTCAAAAAATAAATAAATAAATAAATAAAAATAAAGTATGACTCCACTGCACACACTCTAAAGTTACTAGGATTAATAGATGATGCCTAATAATAGAGAGCCAGCAAGGACTTCTATGGTCATCCAGTCCACTTTTTCATTGGGTAGGAAGCCACAGATAGTGCTCATTGGCCTTGGAATTACCTTTCAATAATTATAACTAAAATAAAAATGTTTATATTTTAAGTAGCTTTTTAGCCTTATTGCAATTAAATGTTGGTTTTCATTGGATTTGTGTAAGGGTCCCCCCACCCCTTGTTGTTGCCTGTAGGGAAATCTAGGGATCTGGGAACCTAGATTAAGGCTGTAGTGCAGAACACCATAAAATTTTTTCTGCCCAAGAATAAAAGGACTAAATCTTTTCCTTCTTATCTTTTTTCCAATTCAGGGATGTTATCAAGTGGCTGGTCAAGGCAGTAACTGCAGATGGATTAACTCAGCCCCCAAGTGGGAATCAGACCTCTTCAGGAACAGGACTCTTGAAAGACAGCAGTAGCCATCCTTCTTCCCAGCCTACCCTGACAAAGAACACCAATCAGCTGTAAGGGGGCCGGCAGAAGTTGTCTTTCTTAGGGATGTTGGGAATTAGTGTTTTAGAGAGCCAGCCCTACCCCTTAAGAGCAGCTTCCCTCAAATTAACAAGATCTTATAAAAGGCTGATTTCTATTAAAAATACTTAGTTTAACTAAATGCTACATTCTAGAAGTCCACTGCACTATCCATTGCATGACATAGCCACCTAAATGCTACATTTCTAATTCCTAAGTATAGCAAAAGCAGGTGTTTTCACCCCTAGATGGATAGGACTCCACAAAGTGAGTACAAAGTCAGGAAGCAGAAGTGAACAAAAAAGCTGGAGGGCATTGCCCTTTCTTCCTAGGATTCCAAAAGACAAGAAAGGGTTATAGCTGCTCATCACTTTGTAGTATCCACTGACATGGAGGAGTGGTGGGTAATGGTGTTCTAGCAACCTCAAGCCCTAAAGGATCTTTGTTTCTCTCACCAAGTCCGTTAAGTTTTTCTTATCGGGTTCCAACAGATCAAAGTAGATCTTATTGCCTCAAACTGCCCAGGAAAGAGATCATGGCATTTCTTTTTTTTTTTTTTTGAGACAGAGCCTCAAGCTGTCACCCTGGATAGAGTGCTATGGCATCACAGCTCACAGCAACCTCCAATGCCTGGGCTCAAGCAAGTCTCTTGCCTCCGCCTCCCAAGTAGCTGGGACTGCAGGCGCCCGCCACAACGCCCGGCCATTGTCGTTTGGCGGGCCCAGGCTGGATTCGAACCCGCCAGCTCAGGTGTACATGGCTGGCGCCTTAGCCCGCTGAGCCACAGGCACTGAGCCCATGGCATTTCTTTTATGGAGTTAAGAGTGGTCTTGGCTTTTTTGAAAAATGCCAAGATTTTAGAGGCTGGGCTTATGCACAAGTGACCTAAATTCCATGTCAATCATATTGTTAAAAGTCAATCACACTTGACATTTCAAATACAGCATTTGTGCCTAAATTCATGATGTTATATTATAATCTGGTTGCACCAACCCAATTGTTATATAAAGTCTACCAGTTTCAACTACTTTAAGAGAAAATTTTATATCTAAAAGGGGAATGTTTTGGAACAATGAGGCATTTCCTTGGAGAAGGCCCTAAAGTGAGGTTATCTCAGAGGTGCCATTTACAGACCCAAGAGGGAGACAGATAATGTTTCTTCAGTGGAAGCTAATCTCTAATGTAATAATAATCATAATAAGTTTTTTGTAAGTAAGCATTAGCAGAAATAACAATAGGCCCCTAAAAGTCAATTTATTGTGGTCTTATCAATAATAAGTACTGCCTAATAATCTACTATTAAAGAGTACCTACCTACCAGATATTTTACACATCAATCACAACTTTGTGAAATGGAGCTATTCTTCCCCTTTTTTATAGATGAGAACACTTAGACTCAGAGTTTAGTAACTTGTGTAATGTTGAACAGCTTATTATAGAGCCAGAATCTGATAACCAAGCCCTTGCTCTGGTCCACCTATTGTGTCACTGGCTGAAGATTTTCTGAAAACAAAGCCCTTCTTTCCATCACAAATAATATATGTTAGAAAAGGTTGATATCAAGCCAGTCTCACTTTCTTGAGGGGCTTCCCAGATTCCTACATCATGAATGGCCGTTAGTCTGGCTTTCTCCCACGGTAGGTGGGATGGGAGAGGTCAGGTTCTACCAATGGAAGTTCTGAGGCTGAACTTAGAAATTGTTGTAAAGAAACAGTAACAAGAGAAAACTATATGGCAAATACATTGTTTCTCCTGTGTCAAAGAAATTCAAATTATTTTTAGTCATACTGAACCTGTTTCATCATTTATAAAATAGGAAAGTTATAGTTCAGATGATCCTTAAAGTTCTCTATATCCTTAAGGTTGTGTGGCTCTAATTTTGAATTTAAAAGCAGCTTGCTTTTGCAGCTCAACCCCAGGTTCTAGAGGTTCAGATAGTATGATCTGGCAAAAGGGATTGAGGTAGGTGAAATTGCTAAATGAAAGCATGCTGATGGCTTAAATAGTTCTCCCAGACCTTGTGTGTGCTTTACAAGATCCTTTAGTAGTCTATTCTTGGTGTCCACTGGTGGGGACCTCCTCCCAGCCACAGGGGAACTCCTTGCCAGACCCTCTCACTCATTTGTCTTATATTCTGGACTTAGGATTGTGTGCCAACTTCAGAGGATGTTATCCATAGCCGTGGAGGTGGACAGGACCCCCACCTGCAGCTCTAATAAAATTGCTGAGATGATGTTTGGATTTGTGCTGGACATTCCTGAAAGGAGGCAGCGGTAAGTCTTTATTTTGTCTTTTTGTTTGTTTGTTTGGGGGCGGAATGGGGGGGGACTCTTCTAGGAAGTTAATTTTCTTAAGTTAGCTTTTGTATCTACCCTGCTAAGAACAGAATTTCACAAGAGAAAATTTATAAACTAATAAAAAAAGAGAGAAAGAAAGAAAAAGAAAATTTCAAATGAGTTAAAATAGGAATAAAGCAGTAGTGGGAATGCTCCTGTCTCTGATTTTTTTAAAGGAAGAAAGTTCTCAACTAATTGTTATTATTTGCAACTAAGGCACAATTTCTTGAGAAGAGGCAGCATACTCTATATGGAGCCTAAATTTCCTTACCTTATTTATTTCACTGAAGACTTACTCATCCTTCAAGATTCAACTGTTAAGGCTCGGCGCCCATAGTACAGTGGTTATGGCTCCAGCCACATACACCGAGGCTGGCAGGTTTGAACCCAGCCCGGCCAGCTAAAACAACAATGACAACTGCAACAAACAATAGCTGGGCATTGTGGTGGGCACCTGTAGTCCCAGCTACTTGGGAGGCTGAGGCAAGAGAATCGCCTAGGCCCAGGAGTTGGAGGTTGCTGTGAGCTGTGTGACGCCACAGCACTCTACTGAGGGCAATAAAGTAAGACTCTGCCTCTACAAAAAAAAAAAAATCTGATTAAGGCCTGTCGGTCATATATTAACATAAATTTCTTGATTTTGATCATTATACTTAGTCATCTAAGAGACTGTCATTGTTTTTAGGAATTATACACTGAGCATTTAGGAATGACTGGGTCATTATGTCTGCAACTTGCTATTGGTTAAAGGAGAAAAATAGAGACAAAAGAATTAAAAAAGATATGCTAACTGTTAACATTTGAGGAATCTGGATGAAAGGGATAAGGATTAAGGACAGTCTTTGTATGATTACAGTTTTTCTGGACATCTGAAATTGTCAATCCAAAGAGTTAAAAGAAAACAAAGTGTGGGCAGCACCTGTGGTTCAGTGGGCAGGGTCCCGGCCCCATATACTGAGGGTGGCGAGTTCAAGCCCAGCCCCGGCCAAACTGCAACAAAAAAGATAGCCAGGCGTTATGGTGGGTGCCTATAGTCTCAGCTACTTGGGAGGCTGAGGCAAGAGAATCTCTAAAACCCAAGAGTTTGAGGTTCCTGTGAGCTGTGACACCATGACACTCTACTGAGAGTGACATAGTGAGACTCAAAAAAAAAATAGGCTTGGCGCCTGTGGCTCAACGGGCTAAGGCGCCAGCCACGTACACCTGAGCTGGCGGGTTCGAATCCAGCCCCAGGACCCGCCAAACAACAATGACGGCTGCAACCAAAAAATGGCCGGGCGTTGTGGCGGGCGC
>CAUYON010099755.1:0-29867 GCA_963573935.1 Arctocebus calabarensis
CCTGTACCCTTCTAAGATGCACCATAGGTGTGGTCCCATCAATTACCCTCCCTCCACTAAAGGCAGAATATAAATGTCTGAACACAATAACTAAGAAAATGCCACGAAGGCTATGTTAACCAGTTTGATGAAAATATTTCAAATTGTATATAAAACCAGCACATTGTACCCCATAAACGCATTTATGTACACAGCTATGATTTAATTTAAAAAAAGGCTCAGTCTAAAACAGCCTTTGGAAAGACTCTGAGATATGAAACCCATGGGAAAGTCTGTAAGAGGTACTTACAGACTTAGCTGAAATTAAAGCTATGTCCCCCCACCCCAAAAAAGAAAATATAATTTGCCACAGTTTCTCTGCCACTTCTCCATTTTATCTCTTCAAAATGGAACTTAGCTGAAATTAAAGCAACATTCCCCACCCCACAAAAGAGAAAATACAATTTGCCACAGTTTCTCTGCCATTTCTCCATTTTATCTCTTCAATTTTAACACTTCTCTTTCTTCCATTCCATTTGTCTCCTTTATAGAACCTCTGCCCCTTGGTGTTCTTTTGTTCCCTAGTCTTTCTACTTCAAAATCAGGCCAACTTGAGTTGCAAACACGTTTCCATTGAAACATATTTTTTTTCCATTGAAAAAGACTACAACACGTCCATAGGAGGGGCACCTAACTGCTGGAATCAGAAATTATTCAACCATTCTGAACCAATAAAAATGGCAACTTCATATGCTTCAACTTAATATTTGCTAGCTGTCTAGTCAGAGGAGAGGGTTCCACACCCTGCTATCAGAAGAGAACGATTTCCTCTCACGCCTCAAGTTACTAATGGGTAAGAATATCCTAAAACACATTTTGCCTTTCTCCATCACTCACCTTACTCACACGGACACAGAGACAGTGTGGAGACATTTGAAAAATTTGGAAAGACTAAATTAGGCAGACTTGAATTGGTGCCTCCCTTTTTCCACATGAGGCCAACCTGGCTACAGGAACAGGAATTTTCTTCTGCTCCCAAATCCCCTCCGGAAAGAGGTTACTGATTTCTGTAGGTCTTAACACCAGGGTTAACCATCTAAATTTCTGGTACTCTCCCCTCAAACATTTAAGCTATGAAGGAATTGTCAATAAGTGCTTATCACAACAGAAGCAAAATTATGACCCCAAAGCATCTACAAATTATAGGCGGCAACATCAATTACATGACATAAGATACTACGCATTGCCTTTGAATGACTAAACTACATTAATTGTACTCCTTGCATTCTACACATACTTTGGCTACTATGGGACATCCACATATTCTTTCACAACTTATTTATTTATGTTTCATTTTTCCAAAAGCAAGGCTTAAAATTAATATCGTGTTGTGAACAACTGGAAAATGTTCAGCCCCTTGGTCGGAAAGAACAATGTGTTACTTTCATTTTCATCCTTCCTTGACTACCAAACAGGAAATCTCCTCAATTAGATGTCTAAAAAGGAAAAAAAAAAAAAAAAAAAGGCCATTATCCCAGGGCGAAGCAAGTTCTGTCAGGTATTTCAACATGGTGGTAGAGTAGTCAGGTTTTAATTGGCCCTATCGAGCTCAACCACAAGCTACAACATTCTTTACCTCAGCAGTGTGGTATTCAAAAGAAAAAAAAATAAACTACAAAGTTAGTGTCTATCTTTGAAAACATCAAATGAATCATGTCCAGTTTCATCCTGTTAACTGAATGCTCGTTGATAAAAGCACATATCAACACTAGTCAGATTGATATTGAAAAGCAAATCAGATTCTAGAAAATGCTCCTCCTCCAACATTGTTTACTGAGCTAGCTAAAATAAAAATCTGTGTTCTATATTTTGCTAGCAATTTTCCCAGTCTTCTTATCTACTGTGTGATAACAGAAGTCACTTTCTCTAGACAGTTCAAGGTCAGAGAGTTACTGTCTATAACCCTGTTCTTCACCCTGTGATAAGGATATTCTCCAATCCAAATTCTTACCAGTTCAGGGTTATTCATATTGGGCACACTGGCAGATATGTTTTTCAACTGCTAGGCAATGTTTTCTGACAGAATAGTCAAAGAAGGAATAAAATATAAGAAAAAGCATGAGAAAGAACAAAAAATGTTCCTCT
The DNA here is from genome assembly GCA_963573935.1 of Arctocebus calabarensis. Lineage (NCBI taxonomy): Eukaryota > Metazoa > Chordata > Mammalia > Primates > Lorisidae > Arctocebus > Arctocebus calabarensis. The sequence continues at coordinate 2,125 of CAUYON010099755.1, forward strand.
TAAAAGTAGAGAAGGTATAAAAAAATGTTCCTCTTAAAAGTAGAATGCCAAAACAGGAAGGGCTGACGAGAGAGTTGTGGTTTTAGTGGGCCCCATTTAGACAGATGCACAACTTTTTATTTTCTGCTTGAACTTATCCAAGACTTTTGACTCTAAAAAGAAAACAGCTAACTCAACAACAACAACAACAAAAAGATGGAAGAGTATTTAGGAAGGTGAAATCTTCCTGGTTTTAGGGAAGATGTGTCTGAGTCTAAAGTAGCTGCCTTTGCTATAATCGCCACCATTCAAGCACTGAATAGCAAGCAGCTGGAAAAGCTCTGTGTACAGATGTGACCTTCCTTTCCCTTAACCAACATTTCATTAACTAAACCTCATTCTTCAGTGGAGCAACAAGACGTCTGGGGAATGGAAGGAGTAGGGAGAAAAACCATGGAATCCTCCTTTATTAAAACTGGAAAAAACTTTAAAGCTTCAGCCACTTCACCTCTTTATTTCCTTTCCGCAGACTTCAAAGCCTTTGTTCATCCTGAAAGCCAGGAAGACAGGACAAGAGAATAAACAGGAACCTCCAGCCTCCACTCCACCCCCTCAGCTTCCTACCCAAGCTTCCTCCTGCACCACAAAAGGCCCTTGCATGTACCCATATGGACAGCTCGGGGTGCGTGTCCAAGCCTGTCCATAGCTCCTCACCAAGCCACAGTCCTACAGATGCATACCCTATCAGCTCATCCACCACTGGATGGGTAAGCCCAGGGCAGATGTCTCCAAAGTCAGGGCTCAGGGCCATTTGGACCCAGGGACCCAGAGTGTGGTCTAGAAGTGGGAGTGCAATTCTGGCCATTCCCTGGGCTCTGAGGACTCCTTACCCTGTGGGAAATGGCATGAGATTAGGACAGTCAAAGTGGGGACCCTCTATAACGGGGAGCCTAGGTCAAGAGCCCCGGTATGCATAAGTCAAAGGACAGTACTATTAATAGTTTTCAGAGACAGAAACAGTTGTTGAAAGTACGCTATCATCATGTCTACCACCACCTACCAGAATGTTCTACTAAAAGGCCTAATTAAGTGTTTGGAGTAACTCAAGAACAACCTTTAAATTTCCCTAAGCTACTAAAAAAAAAAAGAAAAAAGAAAAAAAAAGAAAAGAAAAGACTGGACATAATCTTAAAAAAAATTTAAATCAAATTATTTGGTAATTAAAAAAATTTGCACTTAATCAGAAACTACATAAAAGTTTTAAACTTTAAAAAGACTAGTAATTAATTTTAAGAGACCAATCCAATATGCCTACATGTTTAAAGTTTTTAAAAATTTCCAATCAACCTTTTTTATTAATTGGGAAGAAAACAGTGTCCAAAGTTTAAAGAAAATATGCCTTCTGTCATTATTTCATCCAACATTCTTCAAAATAAATCACACAAAGGTGCAATGATTGGTAAGATTTATTAGCTATCTCACCATCAGATAAATACCTTTGAGGGGAAAAAGGGTATGTGGTATAAGATTTGAGGTCTCAAGCCACCAGAGCGGTGGCCCATTTGCAAACATCTGAGAACCACTGGCACTGTAGAGTAAGAGAGGGGCAAGGGAGGGGAGAGGGAAGGAGAGAAGAGAGAGAGAGGATTTCCCAAGCGATTTTTATTCAGTAACTAAAAATAAGAGGAAATTGAGGCATATGCAAAATGCCAATAACCTTTGTTTTCAAAGGTTACAATAGTAGACTAGTTTTCGAATTGCTCAAAAGAATAAGAATTTTAACTGCCAGGCTGGGAATGGTGGCTCATGCCTGCTATAACCCTAGCACTCTGGGAGGCTGAAGTGGGAGGATCCCTTGAGCTCAGGAGCTCTAGACCAGCTTGAGCAGGAGTAAGACCCCATCTCTGCTAAAACGATTTTTTAGCCAGGCCTTGTAGGGGGCACCTGTAATCCCAGCTACTCAGGAGACCTAGGCAGGAGGGTCACTTGAACCCAGGAGTTTGAGGTTGCTGTGAGCTAGGCTAATGCCATAGTACTCTAGCCTGGGTGACAAAGTAAAACTGTCTCAAAAAAAAAGGAATCCTCGATTTGGGGCCATGCTCTCTGTGTTCAAGTTCAGAGAAAGAGTAAATCAGGCCAGACCACTAAGGAGCATTGTATAAATGTAAAACATGAAAACCCCCATGTGAGCAAGGCAGAAAGCTGTTTTTAGAGGCAGAGCATGGCCTTTCTTAAAAGCTTTGGTATAAGGTTTTGATGTAGAAAATTCTTATCACACGTAAATATCTGGAGGGCAATCAATTCTGATCTAAGCAGTTCTTTTCTGCCCAGTCCATCTCTCTGTGCCTTCCCTGTAGTCACAACCCCCCACGAAGATGGACATTGTCAGAGAGCCATTAGCTCTGAAAGCTCTACTAGGGAGATGGCATACAATTTATTCAACTTTTAAAATCTAAATTACTTTGAGATTCTGAAAATATTAATATGAAGTCACTTATGATTTTGCCTCAGAAGTTAGGCAAAATTTCAAATAGCTTGAGAAGTTTTAACAAATGAAGCTTGTTGGGTATCTGCCCTGGGTTTTGTTTCATAAAATGGTAGTTACTATTAGTGGAACAGGACTTACTGGGCCTGGGAAACCAAATGGTTCATAAATACTCCGATGCTCTTGAACAGTATCGCTACTTCCAGGTCAGAATCACTATTTATATACAGGAATGCTCTTACATGAAGTATTATTTTCAAAAATAAAGTTAATAATTGATCATTCTCAAAAAAAAATTGATCATTCTCTATTTACAGTTTTGTTTTGCTATCTAAATATACTTTTCTGTATTGTATATACCATAAGAATATTCTAAAAACAACTTGCAGTGAATATCCCCAAGTTCTTGCCATCATCTGCCCAAACTGTGACTTTTTAGTTATAAGTCAAGTTCTCCCTTAGGACTTTGCAAAAGGAAATAGTCTACCTGTTATTTCATGGGTAGTGCTTAAAATTGTGCTTTCCCTTAGAGTGGACATACTGTCCTAAGCTTCAGATATTCATGGAGAAATGAGAGCAGGGGCAGAAGTGGAGATATGAACCAACGTTTAGAGTAAGAGAGAAAGCTGTAAGGCACTTCAGTAGCACCTAAAGAAAAACTTCTAAGTGTCATTTCATTGAATTCTCACTGCAATTCCCTGAAGCAAGCATTGTAGTTAGCATGCCTGATTTCAAATGTGGCATCAGGTCTGAAGAGTTAAACACACACAATTATTAAGTAGTAGCAAGAGGATTTGCCCACACAATTTTCTGGCTCCAAAATCTTTTGTTTCTTTTTACCACATGGCTTCTTTCACTTCCTTTTTTTTTTTCCTGTTTTTTTGCTTGCACTTTTGACATTTTAAAAGAGTCACAAGAGGTTATATGCCTTACTTTTAGTGCCGCCCAGCTTATCTTTAAATATCAATGATTAACTTTTTCTGGCAACTGGCAGGCACCCCAGTCTCATACTTCCCCGTTTTTTTTGTTTGTTTGTTTGTTTGACTGCTGCTAAAAGCTGATAACAGACTTGGGAGGCCCCTGCCCACTAGCACCACCAAAAAAAAAAAAAAATTGCTTTTTTTCCTTAACTGCCAAGTTATATACATTTTAAATTCAAGTCTTAGGAATTTAGAAAATGCCACGTGATTTCAAGATTGAAAACTGAAGTTGATCTGACATTTATCACCTCAACAATTAAATACAGAAAATGCAGAGAGCATGTGTTTCACCTGTCCCACCATCCAAGAGCATCATGATGGCATCTAAGGATTCCCAAAGGCACTGCTAGCAGCCTTGATCAGATCTGCTGCCCCCAATCTCAGACTGGCTCACTGAAAAACTGGAGGCATAATTAAACACTGCTCTACAAAGCTGAGCACTTTATTGGGAAAAAGTGAAAAAGGCCGTCGCTCATAATATTTTTAAGTATCTCTTAAGATCCACATAAAAGACATGTAAAGACCTGCAAGGTGTATGCGCTGATACTAGCTGGTGTTTCCTTTCAAATTTTCACTTCTCAGCAGCCCCCAGTGAAATTTCAGCCTTTAGGATAAGTTTTTATGCCTCAACACACTTCAGCCTGTGCTTGAGCTTCTTCAAAAAGTTCAAAATGTTAATTAAATGCTCCAATAAGCTAGGCAAATTGGATGAAAGATACAAAATATATACCTTCCCAAATACTTTGAATATTTATGAACTTTTTGTTGATATGGTCCTATCTCAGTACCGAATTAGAAATAAAACTTGGAAGTAAATCTTCTTAGTTACTTCTCAAACAAAACTCATTGCCTACAGAGATGAATATCCACCACCATGATATACAGAGAGAAAATAAAATTTACTTTTGCTTAAAAATATCAGTTCAGTTTATTTTTATTTAACAACTAAACCACTCCTTGGAGGATTAAAAAGCAACAAACACTTGTCCAGTTTAGTTAATACATTTGCTTTTTATTTTTTAGAATAAAGTCTACATCTGGATTAAAAAAGTTTTAAATAAATTTAAGACATATAACAACAGTGGAACCCGTCATCATTCTATGTTCAACACGGATAGAATGTCAGTTGGTTCCATTTCGGATAAAGTCCACTTTCTCAAGATAATGTCATTATTTTCACTGGCTGAGTGGCAAGCTTCGTCTAAGCTGGCGCACTGCCAGTTTACAAACACTGGGGTGGGAGTGGGGTCGGGGATGGTGTGGAAAGGATGGGGTGGGGGTGCCACAGGACTACTGTACAGTGTAACAGAAAATCATTAATAAAGTAGTACCGGTTACTGACAGACAGTGCTGTTTGTGCGCTTATCACATGGAATCGCGAAGTTTCAGAGCAAGGAGATTCGAAACACTTAAGACAGGGCCACAGTTACAAAAAGAAATAGTGCAAACAGGAAAACTGATGCAATCCTAGCAACGCCTCGGCCTCCACCGGCCCAACGACTGGGCGGCGGGAGGTGTGCGCCCCGCCTTCTCCACCACCCAGCTCCAGGAGGCTCTCCCAAGTGTGGCAACCCAGCGCCGCGCCCTGGCATAACCCCTTCTCAGGCCCTTCTCCTCCGGAAAGAACAGGAAAGAAACCCTAGGAAAGGCACAGGCTGAAATGCGGAGCGTCAGCCCAGTCTCATTCCCACTAACATAGAATGCACCCCCTCGCCCCGAGGCGGGGTACTTGAGCCCCTCTCCCCCACCACCACTTTTCTCTGGACTCACACATGAGGCCCCCTCCTCCACGTACTCAGCCCCCCAACTTTGCAGTCTGCCCTTCAAGCCCCACAGCTAGGAAGAAAACAGCTTGGAAGAAAGAGTGTGTGAGAGATGGGGCCCGAGAGAGGGTGCTGGGCAGCCGCGAGCGCCCCGCCTCAGTGGCCCCAGTTGCCAAAGCCAATCTCCTGCTTGTATCTGTTGGTGAGGATGTTGGCTTTGCGAGTGAGTTTGGAGAGCACAGAGTGCAGCCCGCGCAGGTGGTAGTGGAACTGTTGCTCCAGGTCTTCCTCGCCGGCGTCCGCACCCTCCAAGTGGCTCAGGTCCACCAGGATGTCCTTGGACTTCCAGGCGCTGCCCTCCTCGCTCCCGGCCGGTGGCGGCGGCTGGTGCAGGACTCCCCACTCGATATCGTTGCGGATGGACTTGAGCAGCATGTAATGGCTGTACATGTCCCGAGAAGGCGCGAAAAAGCTGCCATTGGCGCTGCCCTGGCCGGGGGCTGGGGGCGTGCGCTCCTCTAGGCAGCCTCCACTGCCGCCTACCTCCTCCACGGCGACGTGGTGGTCTAACCCGGGCTCAGCCAGGGGCACGTCGCGCAGCAAGCTGGGCACCATCACCGTCTGGTCCATGTTGTTCACCGCTCCAATGAAGCGATTCATGGCATTAAAGAGCGAGTGCTTCTGGTTGTAGGTATCGCAGATTTGCATCATGGTGGCCGCCGGAGCGCGGGGACGTAGACGCACAGGGCTGGTCGGCTGGGGCGAAGGGTGCCGCCTTCACGCGCTCTCTGAGGCCTGCGTCCGGGGCCTGGCTACACGGTGCGGCGGAATTCCCGGTTCCTCCTCCGCCCTCTCCAACTCTCGTCTCACTCGCAGCCCGGCCCTCCGGGATGCGCGGCTTCTCCAGGCTTTGGAGTCCGAAGGTCGTGATGGCGGAGGGCGGTCGGTGGGTTGAGCCCTGGCCTGGTTGGGTCACAGGGACGGAAAAAATAGGAGATTATTCACCCGGCTAGGGTACCCGACGCCCCTGCCCGCGAGCACCTCCCTCCCAAACTACTACGGCTTGCTTCGGACGGCGCCTGGGTGGTTCCCCACAGCTGGGCGGTCCCATCTCCTCGGCCGCCAAGGGCCTCGGAGAGAAAGGGTAGCCCCTACTTCTCCCTCCGAAAAGCCTGAGCTCCAGCAACCACGCTGGACGGGGCGGGGGTACCCACCTCCTCTTGCACCTTGAGATTTCTGTTCCTTGGTTAGTTCAGTGTTTCCACTGCCAGTGGCTGCTGCCCAAGGGCGCTGTTGCGGTCAGTGGCTGTACTGTGTCTGCGGGCGGCGGTGGCTGCGTTGGCCCCCTACCCATCCCAGGTGCTCAATTTATAGTCCAGGAAAGGTGTCGCCGGCGCTCAGGGCCACCCCCGGTGTCTCCTCCTCCCGCCTCTCCCCAGCAGCACCCAGATAAAAGGCCTGAGCCGGGATGACCGCGAGTAACACTTGCCCGGCCCTTTCTACAGCGGAGGCGGGGCGCGCCGGGCCAGCTCCGCCTCTCTCCTGATACCCGGGCTGAGGGAGGGCGCCGGGGCAGGCCAGGGCAGGGCAGGGCTGAGGAGGGATGGAGCTGCCGCACCCCGCCAGCGCCAAGCCCTAAGCTGACCGGCTGGGGGAGGGACGGGCACTGCGCGGGTAAAGGAGGCGCCGGCGTCCCGACAGGCTGGCGTGTGGGGGCTGGGCGTGCCTTGCGCGCGCTCCCGGTGTGGGGTGACCGGAATGCACGTGCCCTGGTTGCAAAGTGGGACCCTCAACCCCCAATCTACAGTGGCCGCGGCCGGGAATCGGCAACTCAGGTTTATTATTAGCCGTCGGGGAAGAGGGGCCACGCAGCCGCCACAACTCCAGCTCCGGACTCTTACGTAATAAAAGTGGCTGGGCATGCCGGGTGCACGTGGACGCGTGGTGGCCCTGGCCTTGGCTAGCTACTCTGAGAAGGGAGCATCAGAGGCTTTGCCTCCCTCGCAGCGGAGTCTTCCCAATCTTATAGTACTATATATATAACAATTGCTGCTAGGGATGAAGACTGGCCTACCATATGAGCTGCAGATTTTTTTCAGAGATTAGAGGCAGTAGAGAGAAAGAGCAAAGTTCCCCACTTTTGTCCAACTCAGTTACCGAATGATGCTGGAGAGCCTGGGCTCTTTGGCCTCTCGAGTGCCAAGGAGTCAGGAGAGGGTGACAGTAGTTATGCCTCATGTTGGGTGTCTTCGTCATTTAACAGAAAAGCGAGGATGCCTACAATATTTTTTAAAGGTATGTGTGTGTGTGTATGTGTGAGAGAGAGAGAGAGAGAGAGAGAGAGAAACTCTCATTTTCTTTTCATTTTTTTTTTTTTTGAGACAAAGTCTTACTCTCTGTCTCTTGAGTAGGGCCCCAAGTGTTATAGCGGTCATAGCTCACAGCAACCTCAAACTCTTGGGCTCAAGTGGTCTTCTTGCTTCAGCTTTCCGAGTAGCTGGGACTACAGGCGCCGGTCACGGTCACAATGCCCAGCTAGTTTTTCTATTTTTAGTGGAGACGGGGTCTCAATCTTGCTCAGGCTGTTAGCTCTAACTCCTGAGCTCAAGCAATCCACCAGCCTTCGCCTCTCAAAGTGCTAGTATTACAGGATCAAGCCAAAAGTCTCCTTTCAAAAGATACATCTTAAAGCACAGGGTCATTTAATAGGGCCTAAGAAGCTACATAGCAAATCACTGGATTTAACTTTTAAGAGTCTTGAACCTTAAATTTCACTTTGGGACTTCCACGCTCCAACCTGTTTTCTTTTTCTTTTCTTAACTTCCCTTGCCATTTCACTCCATCCACGTCTTCTCTCATAGTACAATTATGTCCAATAGAACCCGACCTTTTCATTTTAAATCGCTTTTCTCTAAAATCTTTCAGGGGTGCCATTAGTACATTTCCCCTCAAGACAAAACATGCCAAAAGCAGGGAGCACATAAAAAGGGGGTTCTTTCTTTCCCTCTTTCTTTCACCTTAAGACCTACACTCAAATATTTTCCAAGGCAAAACTTCCTAATTGTCTTTTGAATAAAAGGCTGATTAGATAGCACAAGGACTTGATCAGTTAACCAGAGAACAAAAGTCAGTGACCCCTGGAGACAGAGCATAGTCTGGGAACCCCCACCCAGGACTTATTAGCAGTAGATCATAGCCTCTGTTTTCTTATCTGTAAAACTGGAATACTGCTACCTGCTCAACCCACCTATCAGGGTTTTGGGAATCAATGGGAAGAAAAATGTGTAAATCTGAAGCATTAAAATAATCTCAGCCTCCCTCTTTGCACATGTAGAAACTTACAAACTTTTCCAGCCTCAGTTTCCTTATTGATAAAATGGAACTTCTCCTGAGGGCAGTGCCAAGGTTTTAGTTAAAGTTGAATAAGATAACGGAAGCAAAAATCGTTATGTAAAGTACTTTTCGAAAATTAATTGTACTTAGTAAAGGACCTCATCATAGTCTTGAAAGTGTTTATGCAGAGTGGAAACCTTAAAAATGTGGAAATGGACTATGATGAGTTACAGACCGGGCCCTGACCCCTCTGCTCCCTGCTTTAGCATAAAGAGTATAAAATAGTCCAGGCTCGTTGTAAACTCTTAGATCCAAAGAGATTCAATGAGCATTGCAAGAGGAAAACATAACAATTTTCAGTAGTTGGTTTTCTAATTAATTGAAATATAACATTTTGTCCCCCACCCCAGATCCTCTCCGTGTTTTAAGTGCCTGTGCACCCAGGTGAAAACTCGCTGTGCAGATTTAAATTATTAAATGCCAGAATCTTACTTCCTTTTCTTTTTTCCTAGTTTCAATAGTCTGATAATAACTCACGGAAAAAGGAAATCCACGTGATCTAGCAAAGGGATCTCACCCAGCAAAAAAAGCGCAGCTTAAGAGAAGGCTCCTCTTTCCTTTTAGCCCCCACCCCTCCCTGGATCTGTTTCTTCCCCCTCTCTGGCCCCGGCGTCACCTTCCATCCCCTAGTTTCTTGACTCCGACCACTGTTCTTGCACATTTCTTAAACACCATAGGAGAAAGACGGCTCGTGCACCTGACTGCAAAACTTCCCAAACCGGGCCTCCCAGCTCCCTGGGGACAGCGCAACAACTCACACCCACCGGGGTAACTCCAAAACGAAAAGGTCTGTGGGCCAGCGCTCCAGGCCCTTGGAATCACCCCACCACCGCCCCTCTAGCTTCAGCCAATCGGAAACCGTCAAGGAATATTATGCAAATAAGCCTTTTCGCTCCAACCAGTCAGAACACTCGGAACCCTCCCAGCTGCTTCCCCCTTCCAGTGTCCTCTTTAACCCCTGCCCACCAGAGCCAGCGGCAGCGTCCTTGGTAACTGGAGAGCAGCCAATTTTTCCCCAAGCTTGGCTGTAAAAAAAATAAATAAATAAAAACGGTTCCCTGGGGATTCTTGGGAGGGGAGCTGGCGGGCCCCGGCCCGCCAGAGGCCGGCAGTCTGTGTGGTTGCTTCAGGCACTTTCTCTATCGCAATCTAGAACAGGGTGGAAGTGCTGAGAGCGACCTGCCCAGAACTCTTTTTGCTCCAGAAAACAAGGGAAGTCAGTCATCCCTTTAACAAATAACTTTTGGGTTTCTGTAGTAGACCAACAGAGTCAAGGCAAGGGGCCTCTGGACTTTTCATCTACCCAATACGCTAAAGTCTCTTTAAAGCCTTGTGGGAGGCACCTACCCCACTTCTTAGTCCATAGCCCCAACTCTGGAACTCTTAAATTCTGGTTCTTCATTTCCACTTTACCTTCCTACTCCTGCAGCCACAAAATTATGCTTTTCTGACTCATCTCCTCTCAAAATGTCCACAAACATTCACTGTCCACAAACATATTGTGTCCTTTAGGTAGTTTTGGGAAAGATGACATTTTAACAGTGACCAGAAATTCCTAAACAAAGTGGTGAACAAAGTAAACTGGTGGGAGAAGGCATCCTGGAGAAAGAAGTCTGGCGTGGAGCCAGAGGGAAGGTGATATTTTAATGCTAAAAACAGACCAATGCAAGATAGCAGAAATCTTGGAATTGTTTTAACACAGTATTTAGAAGGAACCACTTCATGAAGTGTCCTAGAAATATGACAGACTGCCCCATTAAAGAGTATGTAGTCCAAACAATCCACTTGTGCTGAAATTGCTCACAACATCCCCACCAAGTGGTCACCCTGGCCCACATTCTTGTATTTTCCACCCTCCAACATAAGTTCTACTGCTCTGGAGCTCTCCAGAAGGCCATAAAGCACACTTTCAGATGTTTGAAGGTAGATGTGATCTCCTTGAGTCCACAGTCTTCAATTCATTTATCACTGTTCCTGTAACAGTTTTTCACGTTCTCTTTTGAGTTGCTCATCCATCCTGGTCACAGGCTTCGGCAATAGCTTCTGTTTATTTGCAAGTATGGCACCTGGAACTCATTCCAAGTACCACCTTTGCTAAGACAAAATGGAGTGGCACAGCCACCTATTTTATTGTGAATGGCAACTATTCTAGGTCAGATTTATTGAGCACAAGTTCTTGGAAGTTAGATGTGTTCACTCATTTTGACTTCACAGCAACCCTGAGAATAAAGTAAGTAGCGAAGAGTTTAAGGACCAAAGTGGCAGAACTGGGGTTTCATCCAGTTTTCTGATGCCAGATCCAATGAATGTTCTTTCTACTAACCAACAAATGCCTCCTTCTTACAGTGCTACCTAATATTTAATAGACTTGTTTAATAGCTACATACATCTCCTGTTACCCAATAAGAAAATTTTGTGTATTCTATTCTTGAGCAGTGGGGATAGTTTTTAGAAAAAAGTACAAAACATTTTATTATCCTATTTATGCTCTCTCCTACTACACATGTCCCATTATGCCAGACTGTTTTAATATTGATTCTATGCTGTAATTTACTTGAATCTTACTGATACAATTCTATATATTTATCCAAGTTATTGATAATAGGTACCAGGCAGCACTGGGCAAATGGCAAAGTACTGTAGAAAATCTAGAAGCTCCTTCAGTTTGATATCAGTCCATTAATTAGCACCTTTTAGCATATGTTGTTTCAGCCATCTATGAATCATGTTAATTGTACAGTCATTCAGCATATATTTTTCTTCTTGACCACAGGATATTATGAGAGACCTTGCTAAATGCCTTGCTGTTGTCCCAAGTTAACGGACAGTTTTCTTTCTATGGAGTCAAGAAAGAGGACATCCTTGTCACATGTTACAGAGAAGCCACTGTCACATGGTACAAAAATGCAGAAGTAGCATCATAATATTCTTATATACAATAGGGGTGGGGGATTATCTCATTATAACTGTCCTTAAGGGAAACACCATCATGAAAATTTAGCGGAGCCAAGGTAGAAGGGCAGATGTTAAAACCTAAGAACTTGCAGTAGTGAATCTGCTGCCCTCAGACCTTCTACTTGCAGGTTTTAGAATGTCTGAGTTTGTTGGAATTAGCATTTTGTCACGATCTTGTATTTTTTAAAGCCTCATTAGTCTTGAATCTGGGAGAAGTAGAACATAAAGTTGAGAATACTAAAGAATACTTGTGTTCTCACAGTTTGTATGTCTTTGAGAACTCTATATAAGGAATGATGCATTCCATTTGAGTATGGTATATAAGAAAAGGGCAAGAATCATTGCAGGCTTTCTTAATCATTATATACAAATGTCTCAATCTGATTATTCTTGGATCCCTTGGAATTCCAGGACATTCTAGTACCATCACCATAGAAGGAACAAAAGTGTTAATTCCTTCACTCTGTTCTAAATGCATCAATTTGGTAAATTTAAATTCTGAAATTAGATTCAAAGTTTACAAATTATAACACCAAATTAACAGAGGGAGAAAAGATATAATTATCAATATCTCATACATTCATGTTCTAACCCATATATAAGCACATATTTATATATATATGATTATATATCCCATATATGCATGCATGATTAGGTCTCTCTCTATACACACACACACAGAGAAGATGCCAGAAAAGTATGCACATTTTAAGAAAGAAAACTGTATTAAAATTTTAATACTCAAGTCATGTTTGACTTCTGCAATTACAAGAGATATGAGATAAAGTACAAAAGATAACAACCCTTATTAGTATATATTGAGTATTACAATTATAATAGCTTTTTCCCTAAAATGTGCATACATTTTTTGGGTGCCTTCTATATATATAAAGTATATACACATACACACACATATTTGTTGAAGCTACAATGTTATAAATACAATATTATATGATGGACAACTTCAATAGTTCCACAGCAAGTCTTCCACAATTTGCTCTTTTAACTCTATATAATAAAAGAAACTAGACCTAGACAAGGCACATTGGCATCAAGGACAATTCAGCTACATCATATTGGATGGTCTGGACAGAACTAGTACACAAAAGATATAAATCTGGAAGCAAATGCAATGCACAAGTCCTTCCAGCTATGGAGGACTTTGATGAAAATGGGAAAAATAATAAATCATTAGGAAAATTTAAAAAAGGAAGTTACAGAGTAAGGGATGCAAAATTTGAACCTGAAACATCACTAGGGAGTTAATATATTAACTATCAGACAAACAACAATGAACTGGATAGAGAAGCCAAAGGCAACATAGTATAAGCAGAACTCATGTTCCTGAAGAAGAGACCTTAAAAAGGTTAAAAGAAAAAATTCAGATGTAATATAGAAAATTTTCCCTGACAAAATGCATCCATCTTCATGTTCACTAGTCACACTGCATATCAGGTAAAATTATGCAGAACAGTTGATAATCAAGCTAGTATATATTATATTATATTTTTCAATTTCAAGGAAGAAGAAAGCAGTCTTCAAGTACCCGAGCAGGAAAAGAAGTCACCAAAAAGATAGCTGCTGCAGGATAAAGGAGAATCAAGCCAGCTTTGCAGAAATGTTTCATGACAGGAGTCAATGGAACTGTAAGAAAGAAAAAGTGAGTCAAGAATATTGCGTCACTCAAGTGAAAAACAATACGCAGATGTTCCCAAACACAAACTCAGAGCGTTTATTGAGAAACTTACTGGTAAAATCCTGCCAACAACAACAAAAAAATGAATCAAAATAAAGAACTTGAGAATGAGGAAACTCTAAAGAAGCAATTCCTGGTGAGCTATAATTTATTTAAATATACATGTAGAAGGAAAATGAAACAGTGTGGGTGATGGCTGCAGAACACAATGTAAATACTTAAAAAACGATACCTGCACTTGTATGTTTATAGCAGCACTATTAACAATAGCAAAGGTACAAAATCAGTCTAAGTGTCTATCAACAGAGGATTGGATAAAGAAAATGGGGCATATCTACACAATAGAATATTAGGCAGCTATAAAAAGAAATAAAATAATGTCTTTTGCAGCAACACTGATGGAAGTGGAGGCCATTCTCCTAAGTGAAGCAACTTAGACACAGAAAGACAAACACTACATGTTTTCTCACTTGTAAGAAGAGCCTAAGAATGTGTACACATTACAAGTAAGTGGGAGGTTGCTTGGTGGTACCATGTGCATTGCTCCAGTGATGTATGCATTGAAGGCCCTGACTTCACTGTAATGTAAGCAAAATTGCACTTGTACACCATGAATATATGCAGATTTTTTTTTGAGACCCAGTCTCCCTTTGTTGCCCTCAATAGAGTGCCGTGGCATCACAGCTCACAAAACCCCCAAACTCTTGGGCTCAAGCAATTCTCTTGCCTCAGCCTCCTAAGGAGTTGGAATTACAGGCACCTGCCACAACACCCAGGTATTTTTTGGTTGTAGTTGTCATTGTTGTTTGGCAGGCCCAGGCTGGGTTCGAACCTACCAGCTCAGTATATGTGGCTGGCACCCTAGCCGCTGAGCTACAGGTGCCAAGCCTATGCAGATTTTTTTGAATGGGGAAAAATAAAACAATAAATATTTTAAATGCTGATGATGAAAAAAATAAATTGGAAGATGGAGGAATAGAGTAGGAAAGCTAACCAACTTTCACTGCAGCCAGTCAATCAATGATGTCTAAAATTAAATCATGCCATTTAAAAATAGAAATACCAACTAGGCAAACCAGCCAACACTATTTTTTTTTCTTTTTTGTTTAGCAGGCTCAGGCCAGATTCAAACCTGCTACCCCCAGTGCACAGGGCCAGTGCTCCAACCACTGAGCAACAGGAGTCCAGTACTCTGGGAGGCCATGGCAGGTGGATTGCCTAAGCTCTCAGATTTGAGAACAGCCTGAGCCAGAGCAAAGACCTTGTCTCTTAAAAAATAAAGCCGGGGGCGGCACTGAGGCTCAAAGGAGTAGGGCACTGGCCCCATATGCCAGAGGTGCTGGGTTCAAACCCATCCCCAGCCAAAAACTGCAAATAAATAAATAAACAAAGCCAGGCATTGTGGTGGGCGCCTGTAGTCCCAGCTACTTGGGAGGCTGAGGTGAGAGAATTGCTTGAGCCCAGGAGTTTGAGGTTGCTGTGAGCTGTGATGGCATGGCACTCTACCAAGGGCAACAACGTGAGATTCTGTGTCAAAATAATAAATAACTAAAAAATAAAAACAGAAATGCCAACATCTTAATATTTTTCAAAATACTTTTCTCAACTTAGAGGGTTCTTTCAGGAACCAGTTTTGTCTGGAGTAAAGAATTTCTTTTCAAAAATTCAGTTATTTCCGCTGAGCGTAGAGGCTTACACTTGTGATCTCACCATTTTGGGAGGCCCAAGCAGAAAGATCACTTGAGCCAGAAGTTCTAGACCAGCTTGGGCAACATAACAGAGCCTATCTCTGAGAAAAAAAAAAAAAAAATTAGATGGGCATCGTAGGTATTCAGGAGTCATAGGTGGGAGGATGGCTTGAGCCTAGAAGTTTGAGGCTGCAGTGAGCTATGATCACAGAATTGCCTGGGCAACAGCAAGACTCTGTCCTTAAAAACATGAAATGAAAAGAAAATGAAATTTAGTATTTTTTTCAGTGTCACTTCAGTTACTACTCAAATTCACTTAAAGTAGTAAATAATAATGTTCTGTTTCTTCATCTGGGCACTTGGTACTAGTTGTATAGGTGTGTTTAATTCGTAAAATTTGTTAAGCTAACACTTATGTTTGAATATTTTTCTGCATATGTATTATACTTGAATAAATATTTGAAATTCAACTCATATAAAATTACAAGGGTGTGGGAAAGGGAGAGAGAGTCAACAGTTTGATCTGATCTGATTTGGAATTAAATATTCTCAGTATTTTTTGGATAAATACATTTGTGAACACAACTTAACTGGAAATAGAAAAACTTCATACTCTTAGGGCAGGAACCACTGTTCCTACTCTCTGCTTCTATAAACTGAAGTTTAAGTCCAACATTGGGAACTTCCTTCTTGGAGAGATGATATATTTATTGTTCTGTAAACCCCTTAAATACCATTTCTAAAAGTACATTTGTGTACCCCGTAGATGGATGGATATTTACCTCTGTCATTTTGATCTAGTGATGATTCAAAACATTTGAAAACCTTATATCTGCTATCCTTTCTGTGAAGTGTGTACTTCTTTATTAATAATAGAAATGATCATGTTAGTGGAGTTCTAAGAATCTCCCTGTCTATGTCCTCATCTATGCCCTAAATCTGGCCAGAGAGATACATTATTTATCTATCCTAAATGTTCTTTTTACTATGCTACTACATGGTGAAAGTTGTCATGGGGATGCCCAGAGACGGGAGCTGGGAGGCTTATGTCAAATTTATTGAAAAGGGACAGCTACCGGCCTGGCCAAGGAAAAGATGGCCTCTGACCTTAGGGTGGTTGGAGGTCTTTTTTTTTATACTAGGTGTAGAGGTTGAGGAAGATTCCACAGTTTGCAGTAAGGTTCTGATTGGCTAGAGTCTTTCCAGTGGAAATCTTGGCACATGGCTAGGTAGGCCTTTTGTTCTAGAAGGAGAGGAGTAGAGGCAGAGGGAAGGAGAAGGGAAGAAGAAAGGGGAGAAGGAAGGAGGAAGGAGAATGGGGAAAGGGAAGGGGGAAGGAGAGGGAGAAGACAGAAGGAGAGGGGAAGAGGAAGGGGAAGGAGATAGAGGGAAGGGGAGAAGCAGGGGAAGGGGAGAAGGAGTAAGGGAAGGAGGAAGGGAATGGGGAGGGAGGGGGGAAAAGGAAAGGAGGAAGGAGAAAGGGAAGTGAAAAGTAAGAGGAAGGGAAGGGGGAGGGGAAGAGGAGGGGCAAGAGAAAGGGGAGGAAGGGACAATGTGGGACCATGTTAGGCCCCCAACATGTGGTATGAAAAGATTACCTTTGCCAATTTGGCCTACAAAAATTGGACTTTAAATCAACATTAGTTCTGGATAGTGTAAAATCCATCTGGGGCACATGATCTATTTTCCTTATTTCATAAATGGTTTCACATTTAGTAAAGATTTGGAAATAAATTCATTGGTACACCATTAACAGGCACCTTGAACTAAGGTATAATTATTATTTTGTTCCTGGAAAAATATTAAACAGAGAAACATATGTTTTCCATCTTTAGGACGCCAAGGGTCTTGTGTAATTTTGTTTTGTGCAAAGTAGGTGATTACCTTGGCTGGAAGTATAAAATGTTTGTGGCATGGAGTTCAATCAGTAATATCTCTCATAAATGTTTATTTGGGGCTAAACAGTGTCTACAGATTTGACCACCTTAGTTTCCATGGGAGAGACTCAAATATCTTTCCAATCAATCCTTATTTAAAATATTAGCAAATGTAAGTGGAAATGCTGAGGTGATTCCCATAGTAATTAGATCTTGGGTTTTAGAAAGAACAACCTTGATTTACTTAACACAAAGTCTATTGAGTAAAAGAAAAAAACAGCATGGCTGGTTACTAAGCACATCTCTCTCATTTAGTCTCTCTACTAGGAGATTATCTAAATCATTGGGCTTTGGATGCAAAATCAATCCCGAATATTCCAAATTGAAGACTCTTGGCAGTCTATGAAATACTAAATTAAGAAATTAAATTAGTTTCAGATAGCACATTCAGCTTTGTTATATCCACATTGAAGTAAATTGGATGCCATTAAGAATGGCCAGTTCACTGGCTTTTATAAAAGTGGTTCTTGACCTACTGTAGGGACCATGCCTTTCACATGTTCAACCAATTGGTTCAAGTATTTCACACTTCTTTGTATCATTTGTGTAATTCCTCCATGGCAGGAAAATAGAGTGCTTGGGTTATTACTACCTAATTTCATCTTCATTCAAAATTCTATTTTCTATCTATTCAAGCATAAGGCATTTATTTGCCT
This sequence comes from Arctocebus calabarensis, assembly GCA_963573935.1. Classification (NCBI taxonomy): domain Eukaryota; kingdom Metazoa; phylum Chordata; class Mammalia; order Primates; family Lorisidae; genus Arctocebus; species Arctocebus calabarensis. Next base: position 19,657 of record CAUYON010099755.1, read on the forward strand.
TCCTTTTAGAACACCACCCCTACCCTATCTTCCAAAGAAATGATCTTCCTTTCCTCTTTCTCTCTCCCCAACAAAAAAGCCAAAAACTGAAATGGGAAGAATGTTTAATGAGCAGATAATGCACTCCCAATCTCCTAATTATTTCAGAATATGCTGTAATCCACTCAAAAAAATTAAGGTGTACAAGGAAGTCAAGTTCACATACAAGATACTAAGATAATATAATAAATTAACAAAAAATAAATAAACCTACCATATATTGCATAGTAAGTGACTAATTCTAGAATTATGACTGCATTAGTACAAAGGCCATAAAACATCTGAGTAAATTTGTGTTATAATATCAAAATTAAGTAGAAATAAATTTTCCCTAACAGATATTCTATTTACTTGAGAGATTTAGGGTGTCAGACCCCCTAGTGTAAAGAAAGCAACAAGGGGTCTCCAGTCTTACCCATCCCCCATACTTCCATCCTCATGTAAATTACCTCTCTTGTCATTTCCTAGCTTTCCAGCTCAGGGAAGACACATACTGTCTGCATGCCTCAACTGCCTCACCTGGCAGAGTTTGTGGAAGGATTAAAGACAAGGTGTACCCCTTGTAGAGTATCAAGTACATGATGAGCCATAAATATAAATATGTTACCTGGCTATCATACATTTTCACTGTATACTGTATGCATCATGATACCATATACGAAAATTGAGATGGAAAATAAATACTGGTATGTAAATAAATGCCAGTATGTCTTCGTAGCTCAACTATCTTCTGTAGTCTGAAACAGTGATTGGGACCTTCAATCTTTTCCACTTGCAAATTTTATGGATATGTGATGTACAATTTTTCTTTTCTTTCCTTATTTCTCTCATCTTTTCTTTCTCTTTTTGTCAGACCACTCTCACTATACTTGTCAGCACACATTGGTTTTTTAAAATGTATTTCTATTGTTTGTGAGTCATTGAGGGTACAAAGAATTAGGTTATACTGATTGCATTTGTTAGATAAAGTCCCTCTTAGAATTGCATCCCACCCCCAAGAAGTGTGCCATACACTGTGACCCCCCCATCTTCCTCCCTCCTCCCTCCCTCTCTCCCCCTTTGCTGATTTCCCTACCCTCCCTTTGTATTAGCTCATCTACTGCCTTCATATTAGAATTAAGTACGTTGGATTCTTGCTTCTCCATTCTTGTGATTCTTTACTGAAGACAATGTGTTCCACCTCCACCCAGGTTAATACAAAAGATGTAAAATCTCCATCTTTTTTAGTGGTTGAATAGTATTCCATGGTATACGTATACCACAGCTTGTTAATCCTTTCCTGGGTTGGTGGGCATATAGGCTATTTCCACATTTGGCAATTGTAAAGTGGGCTGCAATAAACAGTCTAGTGCAAATGTTCTTATGATAAAAGGATTTTTTTTTCTTCTGGGTAGATGCCTAGTAATGGGATTACAGGATCAAATGGGAAGTCCTATTTGAGGTCTTTGAGGATTCTCCATACTTCCTTCCAAAAAAGTTGTATTAGTTTGCAGTCCCACCAGCAGTGTAAAAGTGTTCCCTTCTCTCCACATCCGTGCCAGCATCTGTAGCTTTGAGACAGCGATGTGGCCCCTTCTCACGGGGGTTAGGTGATACCTCAGGGTAGTTTTGATTTGCATTTCTCTGATGAGTAGGGATGATGAGCATTTTTTCCTGTTTATTAGCCATTAGACTGTCTTCTTTAGAGAAGGTTCTATTCATCTCTCTTTCCCAGTGATATTTGGGATTCTTGGGTATTACTTGTTGATTAATTTGAGTTCTCTATAGATTCTATTTATCAAGTTTTTGTCCAATTCATAATATGCAAATGCGTTTTTCCCATTCTGAGGGTAGTCTGTTTCCTTTGTTGTTTCCATAGCCGTACAGATTTCAGTTTAATTAAGTCCCATTGGTTTATTTTTGTCATTGTTGCAATCGCCACAGAAGTATTCTTCATAAAATCTTTCCCCAGGCTGATATCTTCAAGTGTTTTCCCCAAACTTTCTTGGACGATATTTATTGTTTCATGCCTTGGATTTAAATCTTTTATCCATCTTGAATTAATTTTTGTAAGTGGTGACAGGTGCGGGTTCAGTTTCAGTCTTTTACATGTGGTTATCCCGTTCTCTCAGCACCATTTATTGAATAGGGATTCTTTTCCCCAGTGTATGTTCTTGTTTGGTTTATAAAAGATCAGGTGGCTATAAGATGTTAGTTTCATCTCATGGTTTTCAACTCAGCTCCAAATGTCAGTATCACTATTTTTGTGCCAATACCATGCTATTTTGATCATTATGTCCTGTAGTATAGCTGAAAGTGTGGTAGAGTAATACCCTCGCCTTTGTTTTTATTACTAAGAATTTGCTTGGCTTTATGGGGTTTCTTCAGGCTCCATACAAAACGAAGAATTATTTTTTTCCAAATCTTGAAAGTAAGAGGTTGGTATTTTAATGGGGATTGCAATGAATCTGTAGATTGCTTTGGAAAGCATAGACATTTTGACAATGTTGATTCTCTCCAGCCATGAGCATGGTATGTTCTTGCATTCGTTAATATCTTCTGTTATTTCTTTTCTTAGTGCTTCATAATTTTCTTTGTAGAGGTCCTTCACCTCTTTTGTTAGGTATATTCCTAGGTATTTCTTTCTTTCTTTCTTTTTAAGCTATTGTGTGGGTGGCCCTGTGGCTCAGTGAGTAGTGTGCCAGCCCCATACACTGAGGGTGGTGGGTTCGAACCTGGCCCCAGCCAAACCGCAATTAAAAAAAAATAGCTGGGTGTTGTGGTGGGTGCCTGTAGTCCCAGCTACTTGGGAGGCTGGGGCAAGAGAATTGCCTAAGCCCAAGAGCTGGAGGTTTCTGTGAGCTGTAATGCCACACACTCTACCAAGGGCGACAAAGTGAAACTGTCTCAAAAAAAAAAAAAGCTACTGTGAAGGGAATTGTGTCCTTAATTAGCTTCTCATCTTGGCTGTTATTGCCATATACAAAAGCTGCTGCTTTGTGGACATTGATTTTATATCCTGAGACCTTGCTGTATTTTTTGATGACTTCCAGCAGGAGTCTTGTGGTTGAGTCTTTTGGGGTTCTCTGAGTATAAGCTCACATGGTCAGCAAAGAGTCAGATTTTGACCTCCTCTGCACCCATTTTGGATGCTCTTTCTTTCCTTCTCTTGCCTGATTGTATTGGCTAGAACTTCCATCACTATGTTGAATAGTAGTGGCTATAGAGAACAACCTTGTCTGGTTCCAGTTCTAAGTGGAAAAGCTTTCAGTTTTGCTCCATTCAGTATAGTATTAGCTGTGGGTTTGTCATAGATGGGATGGCTTTGGTCAGATTCAGAAATGTGAGGCCTATACCTATATTCTTATTGAATTTTATTGAATGCTTTTCTGTATCTATTGAGAGGATCATGTGGTCTTTATTTTTGCTTCTGTTAATATGGTGAATTATGTTTATAGATTTACGTATGTTAAATCAGCCTTGCATCCCTGGGATAAAACCTACTTGATGAATGATTTGTTTAACATGTAACTATAATCTGTTGGCTATGGCTTTGTTGAGAATTACTGAAATTAGCCTGAAATTCTCCTTTTTACTTGGGTCTTTTCCTGGTTTTGGTATCAGAGTGATGTTTGTTTCACAGAATGTGTTGGGGAAGAATCCTTCCTTCTCAATTTTTTGGAATAAATTTTCCAGCATGGGTATAAGCTCTTCTTTGAAGGTTTGATAGAATTCAGGTGTGAAGCCATCTGAAACAGGGCTTTTTTTGTTGGGAGATTTTTTATTGTTTCTTTGATGCCAGTTCTTTAAATCAGTCTATTTATCTATTTTTTCTTGATTAAGTCTGTGAAGAGGGTGTGATTCCAGGTATTGATGCATTTCCTCGACATTGCCAAATTTGGGGGCATAGAATTTCTTGTAGTACTCGGAGATGATCTCTTGTATCTTTGTGGCATCTGTTTTTATTTCCTTTTTATTGTTTCTGATTGAGATTATTATGTATTTTTTGTTTCTGTTTCTAGTTAATCTTGCCAAAGCTTTCGCGACTTTGTTTTTTTTAAAAAACCAACTTTTTATTTCATTAATTTTCTGAGTGAGTCTTTTGTTTTCAATTTAATTAATCCCTGATTTAATTTTTCGTTTTTCTTTTCTTCTTTTGGGTTTGAGATTAGACTGTTCATCTTTCTTGACTTCTATAAGGTGGTTACTGAGTTTGTTGATGTGCTCTGTTTATGTTTTTCGAATGTAGGCATCTAATGCAATAAATTTCCTTCTTAAGACTGCTTTTGATGTATCTCACAGATTTTGGTAACTTGTATCTTCATTCTTGCTATGTTAGAGGAATTTAACAATTTCCTCTTTCATCTCTTCCTGAACCCAACTGTCATTCAGCATAAGGTTGTTCAATTTCCATGTCTTTGTGTGGGAATGAATGTTTTTGTTGGAGTTGAGTTCCACCTTTATTGCTTTGTGGTCTGAGAAGATATGAGGTATAATTCCTATTCTTTTAATTATGCTGAGGTTTGATTTTTATCCTAGGATGTAGTCAATTTTTGAGTACATACTGTGGGCTGATGAGAAAAATGTATATTCCTTAGCTTTGGGATGGGGTGTTCTGTATATGTCTATTAATCTCATTTGTTCTAGGGTCACATTTAAGTCCTTTGTACCTTTGTTTAGTTTCTGTTTAGAGAATCTGCCCTGTTCTGTCAGAGGGGTGTTAAAGTCTCTGACTATTATGGTGTTATGGGATATCATTTTGCTCAGACCCATCAAGGCCTGTTTCATAAATCTGGGAGCATTTAAGTGGGGTGCATAAATGTTTAATATTGAAATGTCTTCTTGTTGTATTGTTCCTTTGACCAGTATAAAGTGTCCATCTTTGTCTTTCTTGAGTTGTTTTAAATATGCTTGTATCTGAAAATAAGATCCCAACCCCTCCTTTCCTCTGATTTCCATTTGCTTGAAAACTGTTTTCTATCCCTTAACCCTGAGTCGTGATTTGTCCTTCAATTCTAGGCAGGTCTCCAGGAGATAGCATATGGATGGCTTGTGCTTTTTTATCCAATTGGCCAGCCTATTTCTCTTCAGTGGTGAATTCAGTCCATTGACATTTATTGAGGGAATTGATAAGTGTGGTGGAGTTCTATTCATCTTATTTTCGGAAAGTCTGTTGTGTAGTTTTATCCTTTGCACCACTGTAGAAGCCAAGTTTTGACCTTTAGCTTCTGGGTGTTTACTTTGTTGGTGGTTCATTGTAGTGCTCAGTGCTCTTTAAGGATGAGCCAGTGAAATTTGCTAGTATTTTATTTAGGTGTGATAAAAAGCAAAAGTTATGTTTTTGATTTAGGCAACAATAAAGATAGAGTTAACATTCAGATGGGGAAAAAATCTCATGTTTGAGTGAGATTAAGAATTCACTTTTACACATGTTAATTTCAAGATATGACAATAAAAAAGAGCACTGCATAGGTGCCAGATACAGGAGGTGGCCAGATTCAGGAGTCTGAATCATACTATTTTTTAAATACTGCCCCAAATTCTAGTTTACATAGCAATCAGAGGAACAAAAAGATTTTTATTACAAAAATCTACTACCAACAATACATAACCTTGGTCTCTTTACCACCATCTCTCTTCCCATTTCAGAGCCTGCATTCTCCCACAGTTAATCACAGTCTCTGGTCACCTTCCATTCATCCCTCAACCCACGGCATCCTAGATCCCAGTGCCATTGCCCTACAGAAATTGTTCTTGCTGAAGTTACTGGACATTAGCTATACTGTAAATCCATTTTTCAGTTCTCATCATACTTGACATTATCAGTGTCTGAAACTGTTGACCACATATGTATTGAAATGTGTTCTTTCCTCAGATTCCATGTTCCCATACTCTTCCAGGAGTCCTTTCTTTTTCAATCTCCATTGCTAGTTTTTCATTCTCTACTCAATCTTTAATTGTTGGAGCTTCTAGGGAGTGGGAGGAATCTCTATCTCTTAGATCTCATTCTTTTCTCACAGTTTACTTTTGCCCTGGGCAACATCCTCCTTCCATGGTGTCAAATATCATCCATAAATGGTCGACTCAAAAGTATGTGTCTCTAACCAAAACCCTTCTTTTTAGCCTCTAGCTTTTATAGTTCATTATTCAGCCCACTTCTCCAAATTGATATCTCCAGGCATCCCAAACTCAACATATCCAAAACGACATGTTGCTGCTGACAAATCTGCTCCCTTTCAGTTTCACCTTTCTCATGAAAATGTACCACTATCCACCCAGTTGCTCATGCTGGAAACTTGAAAGTCATCCTTGACACTTTTCTCTCCATTTTTCACATCCAAATATGTCACCTTCAACTGCTTTGCCTTTGTCTGGTATCCTCTTCTTGATTTATGTATGGCTGACTCATTCTTTTCTTTTAATTTCAAAATATTAAGGGAGTACAAATGTTCTAGATGACACAGATAGCTTTTATTATGTTTGAGTTCCAGCTATTGGTGTGTCTATCACTTAAATATTCAAAGTACCCATCAGTTAAGTTTTATCCTTTCCCTTCCTACCCCGCCCCCCTGGTGGATTTCCACTGAGCTTTACTTCCTTCTGTGCACATGTGTGCTCATCAGTTAGATCCAGTTCAATAGTAAGTACATGTGGTGTTTGTTTTTCCATTCTTGAGATATTTCACTTAGGACAATGGTCTCTAGTTCTAACCAGATTGCTACTAAAGGTATCAATTCATCTTCTTATGGCTTAGTAGTACTCCATGATATATATATATATATATATATATATATATATATATATCTTATTAATCCACTAATGAATCGATACCTGGCTGGCTCATTCTTGTCTTTCAAACATCAATTCAGAGGGGTCTTCCATAATAATCCTATCAAAGACCAATATCCATTAGATTACTCCATAGTCCATTACATTGATATCCTCATAACATTTGCCACAGTCTGTATTATGTTTATTAACTTGTGGATTTGTTTATCATTCTTCCCTAACTAAAATATATGAAGATAAGCATCCTGTCTGTTTTGTTAATTACTATATACCAAGCACTTAGTAATAAGGCCTAGTACACTAGACACTTAATAAATATTAGTGGGACAAATGAATGAAGTACTTCCGCATTAAATGTAATTTAATGCTGATAAGTGTATATGTCCTGTAACACGCTAACAGCTTTTAAAATCAGGAATGGTTTAAAAATAAATCAAATGCCTTGATGACAATTATTGAAATGATTTTATGATTTTTCTCTTTCTACCAGTTGTATGGCCAGTTATATTAATAGAGTCCCTAATAGTAAACCAGTCTTAAATTTTTAGATCAAATAGTATTTGGTTTTTAGGTATCATTTTTTTCATGTATCGGGGGACTCTGTTTCTCAAACCAATAGGACCCTGATACATAAACCTCACAGAGATGTTTCCGACATCACAATAGTCCAGTCATACTAATGAATATTGATGTGAAAATCCTAAATACAGAGGGTGCCAAAAAATGTATACACATTTAAAGAAAGGAAAAAAACTTGCAATACTCAATATATCCCAATGACAAAAAAGATGAATACAAGTCATGTTGAGCACCTCTTGTAGTTGTAGAAGTCAAACATGACTTAAGTATTACAGTTTGAATAGTTTTTTTCCTTTCTTAAAGTGTGCACACATTTTCTGGCACCCTCTCTCTGTATACAAGTACACGTACATATAGATACATAGAATCAAGCAATACTTTAAAATTTGAACTTCTTAAGAGTAAAAAATGCTGGGGCTGAAAAGTTGCAAATTGCATTTTCCAGACTCCTTTGCCAGCCAGCTCCATGTTAAGTTCTGGTAACAGAGGAACTAGAGGAAATTGGAGTGTGAGCAGAGGAAAGCCGGACTTCCTACATTTCCTACTATTCTGGTCAGACTGCCCCAGCAGTGCCAGTTCACTCCAGCAGCAGTGGGTGATTCCAGCCTGCCAATCAGCCTCATGGCATCCCCTAATACACAGCAGCTGTAACAGCAGCGGCATAGCACCCTTCTTCAGAAGTCTGAGTCCCAGCCCTGTGGAGTCCCTCCTCTGAGCGCAGAGACACTAGCTGCAGCCAGCTAGGCAGGGTTCCTCTTCAAAAGTCTGAGCATCAAAGTCACAGGGCCTTTTTCTGAGCTCTTAGATTTTAGTAATGCCAACCTCTTTCTTCTTATTCTTCCAACCTTAGGGGTAGTAGCTACTTCTTACTCTATAATCTCCACATTACCTCAATTTCCCCTTTTTTGTTCTTTCAGCCTCCCAGTGCCCATGCAATTAATTCCCCATATTAACATCTTCCTCTTAAAATACCAAGACGGTGTTTCTGTTTTCCTGGAAGGACTCTTACTGACACAGCAAATGTGGTTATTAGTCTATTTGGGTTTTTAACATCTCTTCTTAAGTGAATTTAATGCTTCTTCTGCTCCTGGAAAATTATTCATTTCATCCACAGAGTTGTGCCAAATATTTTCTTCTAGTGCTTTCCAATTCCCCTATTTCTACAATAACAATCCTAATCTCATATGTAGATTCTTGTATTTCTTCTCATATTTTCTTTTTGTCTTATTTAGGCTATCTATTTTTTTTTATCTTCCTTCTGAAAAAATACTGCTCTTTCATTTATTTATGAATTCTGCCATTTTTTTCTAATTTACTATGTATTTTTATTTATTTTAGGAATATTTCCTTCTGCTTTCCTTGCTGGCTTTTGCTATTTTATTTTCAACTTCTGCGGTAGATTATTTAATGTATTCATTTTCATCTTTCCTATTTTGTCACGAAAATGTTTAAGGGTGAATTTTTTTCTCTGATTATTGCTTTGTTCGAATTATTCTTCTTTAGGTAGATGCTGTACCTGGCATTAGTATCTTCTTTGGCCCAAGGGTTATTTACAAGAGAATTTTTAAAGTTCTACATAGTTAAGTTACTTTCTATGTTTGTTATTAAGTTAGGTTTTATTATAGGGTGGTCAGGAAATATAATCTGCATGACTTCTACTCTTAAAGATCGATTAACATTTTCTTTGTTTATGCCTTATTCCTCAATTTCACATATTTGTACTGCCCATTTTATTGATTCTAAGACACATTTTAATGTCTATGAAATGGGGCATGTTATCAATAATGGCATCTTACACTTATAATTGGCAGCACTTTGACTTTCTTAGTGCAACTTAAGATAATGTTAGACCTTACAATCTGATGGCATCTTAAATTTAATGAATGTTTTATTTGAATCATTCTAAAATTATAACATATCTCACAATATCTAATAAAAGATTGCAACAAGTGTTAGGTATTTTCCCCTACATCTCCTGCTGAATCATTGGCGTATCATACTGTGGATATCTTGGAATTAAACACAGTATTTTTTTTATTAAATCATAGCTGTGTACATTAATGCAATCATGGAGTACAATGTGCTGGGTTTATATACAATTTGAAATATTTTCATCAAACTGGTTAACATAGCCTTCACTGCATTTTTTTAGTTATTGTGTTAAGACATTTGTGTTCTACATTTAGTAAATTTTACATGTACCTTTGTAAGATGCATCATAGGTGTGGTCCCACTGATTACCCTTCCTCCACCTATCCTCACCCCCTCCCCTTCGCTCCCTCTCCTTTTTACCCCATATTCTTGGGCTATAATTGGGTTTTAGCCTTCATATGAAAGCTATACATTAGCTTCATAGTAGGGCTGAGTACATTGGATACTTTTTCTTCCATTCTTGAGATACTTTGCTAAGAAGAATGTGTTCCAGCTCCATCCATGTAAACACAAAAGAGGTAAAGTCACCATCTTTCTTTAAGGCTGCATAGTATTCCATGGTATACATGTACCACAACTTATTAATCCATCCGTGGGTCAATGGACACTTGGGCTTCTTCCACGAATAAGGAATTATGAATTGGGCTGCAATAAACATTCTGGTACAGACATCTTTATTGTGATGTGATTTTTGGTCTTCTGGATATATACCTAGTAAAGGAATTATAGAATCGAATGGCAGATCTATTTGTAGATCTCTAAGTATTCTCCAAACATCCTTCCAAAAGGAATATATTAGTTTGCATTCCCACCAGCAATGTAGAAGTGTTCCCTTTTCTCCACATCCACGCCAGCATCTCTGGTTTTGGGATTTTGTTATGTGGGCTAATCTT